>BQNB010032583.1:8750-40191 GCA_026074375.1 Tanacetum coccineum | reverse complement strand
AGCTTGCTGCAACACTACAATCAACATTGAAATAAGTTTTTCCTTCAATGGTTGATAGTCGAGTCAATAAGATAGCAAAGAAGACTGTCTTGTTATATGTTGTTGAAGGGTTATTATTGGACATGCAAAAGACTCAAGCTGATGTGCCTGCTATGATTGTTAAAGCTGTATAGAAGGAACGCGGGAATCTTCGTGCTAAAATTACCTTGCAAGTAACTAATGTTATTGCTAACAGTATTCCTCCACAGGTAGATTCATTTTTAAGGAATTACATGTCAAACAATATTCTTCATGTCCATCCAACTTAAGCTCCTACGTCTTCCGCTCGAGATCTTTAGTATCAACTGTACTTAATGATGAGAAGCTACATAATGATGATTTATCAATATAGTGATCATTGAAGATTAAGTTTGACAAACCCACAACTTCTGTTGCTCCTTGTAGAATTGTTGTTATTCATACTAGAGATGATGATGATCATCATGATGATGATGCTCGTTGTTGGATATTAGAAAAAGACTCGGTCACCCCGTGTATTTTACTGTTTCATATAGCTCGTAGTTTAATAGTTTATAGTACGTTTTTTGGTTTAAGTCGGGTTCAAATACCCGATATATTGTATGTTCTATATATAGTCTCTTCCAACTTTGGAAGAGACAAGCTAGTCAAATAATCATTTACAAGAAACACTTTCTCTCTCTAAACTATTCTCTCTCTAGTGTTTCTCTCTCTAAAAACTAGCCCGATCCAAGAATCAAACTCGTGTTATGATATAAGATATACCACACCAATTAACTTGTTTTTCCCAACATTATTTTAACTTTTTAAGTCCTTTTGGTAGCTTATTTCAAAGGTTGCAAATAAGCCTTTTAGTCCTTTAAGAAAACCAAATTCAGTAAGGGCTGAGTGAACCAGCATATTTCTCAAGCCTTTTTCAGGGCTAATCTTTATTTCAAACTCTAATTTCTTAGTTGCTTATTGTAGTTCATAGGATAGGATTTTTAGGGATATAAGTCCCATAGCCATAAGGATCTATCTAGGGGCTTAAAAATAAGCCCAAAGGTTGTCCCTAAGGCTGTTTGGTCTGCCAGTGTTAGCCTTAGCTTATTTGCTTTTTCCAGCTTTATTACTTATTTTCTTTGCTTAATTTGTACTTATACATGCTTATTAGGTTTAGCACTTTATTTGTTTAAGCTTATTTTCCGATTTTCATTGCTTATTGTGTTTAAAAAAGCCAAAAAGTTAAGCCAAAATTCACTTAGTTTTAAAAGAAAAAGCCAACTGTCATTTTTAAGCTCATTTTCTGAGATTATTTTAGCTTTTCAAAAAAAATTCAAGTTTTAAAGTTGTTAGTTTTCAGCTTATTTATAACTTTGTTTTTAAAGTTTTTCAAAAAGAAAAAAAAGGGAGTAGGGAAGTCAGGGGTGAGCAAGGCTCGAATCCCTGACCTCTACCCACTCAACCTTTATAGCACCTCACACACGCACACACAAACCAACTGCCCTAGGGTCTTTTTCGATTATACTTTGCACAACTTTAATTATATAGTCATTTAGCCAGTTTTAGCTTATAAGCTTATTTGCTTAATTTACTGCTTATTTGTTCAGCCCCTTTCCAGTTTCTTATTTTTCTTGCATTCCTCACTTTTCAAACTACTTTTCTGTATTTTTCCATAATTTTTACAATTTGTTTGCTATTTTTAAACATTTATTTTCTTTAAAACTGTTTTTAAATCATAATAAATTAAATATAAATAAAAAAATCATAATTATTTTTTTTTAAATTTTATTTTATCAATTAGGACCTAGGAAAAATAAATTTGCACTCATAGGGTTAAAATTTCTCAATTTGGCTTTTTAAAGAGCGGGTTTCGATCCCGTTCACGTTTTTCGTGTTTTTAAGCTTTAAACACGTTCGTTTTTGGTCTAGTTTTCTTTATTCTATCATTTTAGTCAATTAGGACCTATAAGAGTCAAAAAGATCATTTTAGGAATTAATTTTGATAAATTAGGTTTTTAAGTCGCGTTTTTACGTTCCCGTTTTAGGTTTTAACTTAAATTGCTTTCGTTTTCGGGTTTCTTTTACTTGTTTTTGCATTTTATTTGTAGAAATAGATAACCAAATCAAATCTTTGATCATTCAAGCATTGTTCACAAACCGATTCTCAATTTTCAAATTCACGCCTCGTTGGAGATACTAAGCACGCCTCGTCGGGAAGAACGACCCGGGTCCGGTTTTAAACTTTGTGGATAACGAAGTGAGAAACCGATACTTCCGGAATACTATACTACTATTATTGATATTATCCTATTTATTATATATTTATATGTATTAAAAGGAGTCTGTCAGTATTTATTGCGCGTAAATTTACTATTGGACGTGAGCGGTGTCTGCAGGTAACCACCGTTTAGGTTGTCACATAGATAGCGGACTTGACCAACCCGCTGTTGAATTATGGCATACTTACCCATTACACTAACGAGGGTAACGAGTAATAAGACTAAAGAGAACTACTAGGGAGTAGTGCATAATTAGGTGAACACATTTGTTTTACCATGCGAGCTTTTCCATCACTTTACTTTTTTTGCATAATTAGGAGTAGTTTAATTAAGTAGTTTTAATCAACCCCTCTTCAAACCCAAGATTTTATTTGCTTTCAAAAAATTATAAAAATACAAAAATAACATTCCCTCAATTTTTACACCTAAGTAAACATGAAATTCGAACCTACCCAAACTATTCCCTTAGAGAACGATAATAGCCCCCGAGTCTTGCCTATACTACACTACAACAATTCTAAAACCGCCAATTTCACGCTTGGTATAGTTGTTTTTGTCTTTGATTTTCAGGTTATATTGTCACACCCCAAATCGAGTCCCATCGGAATAAGTAACCGGGACGTGACATCATGAATATACATCACACAAAGTATAGAAGAAAGACCTCTAAGGGATGCTTTAAAAGTTTAACACCATTGAATAGATAGATTAAACATAGTTATTACATAAGTTAAAAGGTTCAAATAGATAAGTGCGAAAGCATAAAAATGTTTTAAAAGTTTACAACGGTATTAGATAGTAATGCAATCTTGAAAAGGGGCCAAGTCATTTAACGAACATCACATAGCACATCAAGACTCCAAAGTTAAGCACCTAAGAAAAACATGCTTAAAACTTCAACAAAATTATTGGTGAATTCATAGGTTTAGATAAGATACAAGTATGGACCACAAGATTTAATAACGTGTGAATCGGCTGTAACACATACAACTTCACAAAGGTATTTATGTATGCACTAAGCTCATGAAACCGAAGCTAAATTACAGTTGTAGCATAATAATGTCAGGTTTCCACGCAGGTATATAGTTCAAAATACATGTAGGGTCGACATGGTATGTATCCGTTGTAACAACCCGTCGATATATGTAAGAATCACAAACCCGGATAGGGATTGTTAATCCCTAATAGATCTATTAATAACACTCATGCTTACTCGCAGTAATTAACGGTTCATGATAGTGGCAAATTTGTGAACTAACGGTACTTAGGCAACACGTAAACAAGTAAGAGTTTTAATACGGTACTTGTGTCCAAAGTTAAAAACAAGCAGTGTTCCTCACCCCAAATAGTTGTAAATCATTCGTAAAACGGTGAAAATATGGGGCTATGAAGTCACCTTATGCAACCAGTGAGTGAACGATAATCAACGATATGAAGAACACAGTAATCAACGTACGATACACGAGCACAATCCTAATTGCGACCTATTTAAGTGACACGGTTTAGGAGAAGGAATATACTTAACGAAATAACGCATAACACGACTATAAAGATCACATAGCATCCTCATGTATTGTGTTTTTGTTTGATTAACAAAACGTGTATTTACGCGGATAAAAGACCTTTAATTAGGTTTCCGACACTTAGGCAAAAAGTTTCTATATTTGGAAAGTTTCCATTTTTAGAAAGTTTAGAACTCCGGGACGTTAATACCGTCCTCTAATATTGGTTAAGTCCATTTACCTTAAATGCACTAAATAAACTCAAACGCCTACTTCCACTTTAATTCATTAATATCTAATACGTAAATCAAAACTTACTATACTTAGCAATATTTAACGTTTTCAAAGTATCATCATTAGAATCTCTCTAACACGCGCTAATAGTATATAAGTGTTGTAACAACTTTTGCTAAGGTCTCTACATCTCAAACAAACCTGAAAACGTCCAAAAACACTTTTTAAAGTTCCAATCAGCTCAAAAATAGTTTAGAGTATCTTAAAAACAACTCAACTTTATGTTGTTATAACTCACTCGTCTTTGACTTTCATGCTTAAAAACCATAGATGTGTTTCAAAAGCTTTAAATTTATAATGACTGAAAATACCAATTTTATTATAGGGAAACACACGGGTAAGAGTATAACCCACGTATGTAGTATAATCTTTTTAGGTAAGACCAGGTCATTCCATAGGGATTTGAGTAGTGTTCAAATAATCATAAAGAAAATAGACTTTAACAATTTTGAAAATAACTTTGTTGTACCAGTGATAATAAAGATGACTGCTCGGATAGTTGAAAATAACTTATAAGTATTAGTAATGATTTTGACCTCGAAGATGGAACATTAACTCATAAAAAGGATTTCTCGTCAGAAAACGTTTTCACAAATTAACCTGATCAACTCAAGACTTATATTTAGTTAACTAGACCAAATGTGTCACTCAAATAATCCAGTTACTAGTATATCAAAGCTTATTTTGCTTATCAATTTACGAAAGTGGATTTCTTGACACGGACGATAAAGACCATAGACAAATCTTTAAAACCACATAGATCATAACGGGTCTTTCGACCTATACCGATATGATTATACAATCTAAGTTGATAATTAAAACTTACAAGATAAGATATAATAGAATTGCAACATAAGCTTGAGATTAATGAGATCACGATCGTACCAAACACTTATCTATTATCATAACTTCACCGAGTAGTTCATGATGAGATTATGGCTATGTAGTTCATAACATAACTTGATTCAACAAGAAACTTCATTATTTCAATAAACTAAGATAATATTCTTCTTCGTTCTTGGTTGTTTGATCTTGAATCTTCAAAAGGGATGGTGTTTATTGCTTAGGAAAAGGTTGGGAAAGTTTAGAACATCATAAGGGAAAGGGATTGTGTGTAAGAATGAGTTGATGAGTATGAAGGGAATGATGAAATGTGTGAGATTTTGGCTTTATTTATAGGCTGATTTTCAGGTAGAAGTGCGACGCACAAAATAATTTATGCGGCGCACATGGTGTGTTAATGTGATAGTATTTATTGACTTCATTTAATTTTCATAGCCAGACTTCTAATTTGGGGAGTTATTGCACTATTTTGACCAGACTTTTAATTCTTTTAACTTTGAGGAGAAGTGCGGCGCACATGGGGTAAGTGCGGCACACATTTTCACTTTTCAGCTTGAGACTTTATCTTTTCTTGTATCTTGATATCCGAAGTGATCTTTGTTTTATTTGAGCCCGGGATGTGTTCAAGTGAACCTGCAAGTATTTCATGTTATTAAGTATTGAAAGTTCATGATAAATGATAAAATATTTATAAATAACGCCATCAAAAACATGTATAATTTAGGCGTTATCAATTACCCTAGAGAAACAGTAACCAGATCTCACCTACAAGCTATGTCTGGCAATTCTAAGGCAATACTCATTCTTTAATGCGTTCATTGCAACTGATGATGTACCAGATATCTACATGCAATAATTATGGCACACAGTTACCTACAACTTAGAAGCCAAGACCTACTTCTTCACATTAGATTATCAGAGGTTTGAAGTGAATCCAGACTTACTTCATGATGCTTTACAAATAACTCCCAAAGACTCTGATCATCCATTTGTTACACCTCTTCCTCATGATGATATTGTTTCTTTCATTAATAAACTTGGATATCCTGAAGATCTTGAACAAGTGTCAAAGATGGTAATCAACAGCATGTACCAACCTTGGAGAACCTTCATGACAATGATCAACAAATGCTTAACTAAGAAGGCTTCTGGATTTAACAGACTGAGTCTGGATTTGCTAAAAGTTCTTTGGGGTATGGTCACAAAAACAAATGTTGATTACGCAAACTTGACTGGGATTGTTAGCGAACGATATTTGGTGCGTATGCTTTGTTGGGGAGGGGGGGTTGTGAGTTTTTTATCAATTTTTATTACTTCTAAACCATATATTAGGAGTAGTCATATTTCAGATCGATTCAAGACAAATCAGTGCCAAGAAGAAAGAGCTCTTACCCTTTCCCAGATTCACCAAGCTTATCATCAAACACATCGTCTCACTTCACAACAACTTATCTGAGAGACCTCAATCATATCACCATGTAATCAAACTTGATGCAGTACTTGGAAATTTGAAGTTTGCCAACAAAGGAGAAAATGATCCAATTTATGGAATGGCGATTCCAATGGAGGCGATGAGTGACGAAATTAAGGCTTCTACAGATTATTCAAACTATTTAGCAAAGTCTAAGGTAGATAAACCAGTAAAAGGAAAAGGAAAAGGGTTAATGACTAGGAAGGGTATTCAAGTAATCATGGAGAAGAAGGATACTATCAGAATTTCTAGCAAGAGACGAACATAGACAGTTATTGAAGAAACCGGTCAGTCAGAAGAATTAGTAGAAATAGTGGATTCAGAAGAGACTGATGAAGATGAAGGCCTTTTGAATGCAATATAATCTAGTCTTGTCATTGGAAGAGAGGTCAGAAGGGAATCAGATGAAGGAACTTTAGATCACTCAAAGAAGTTGAAAGGTGTTGAAACAATATCTGATGTTGCACAATATTTAATTGATATGAAGACAGTAACCAAAGAAAGCAAGAATGACTACATACTCCAACAACGTCCCAAAGGCCAAGGTGAAGGATCTGGTGTGATTCCAGAGGATCCTGATGGGCCAAGTGATAGTTTCGATAGTTAAAGTTCAGAATCTAAAGATGAAGAGAGATTCTTGACTACCTATGATGATAACTTTGATGCTAAGAAGAACAAGTTCAGAATCTGAAGATGAGAGAGAAAAGAAAGTCAAGAAGAAAAAGATTGCATAAATGAAAGAGCTTAGAAGAGAACAAGCTAGGATGACAAGATGGAAAAGTACAAGCGAGCTTATGTACTGAGCACAAGTTAAGAAACACAATTTCAGTTCCAGTCTAATATTATCCTCTACTGAATATGGTAATCAATTAATCAATGATAATCCTGATGTCTCATTAACTGATGTTTAGAAAGAACCAGTTGAAGCTGAAGTTTAATCAATGGTGAAGGTTCCAGTTCTTCAAGAGAATCTAATTATCCAAAGATATATTAGTTCATACATACTTTAACATTCTTCAGAGCAACAACAATTCACCAAAACATAACCACAAAAATGAAGCAAAAACAAAAATAATCCTCAAAAAGTCAAAGAAACCAGAAGAAAAAGTTGATGTTGTTGTTGTTTTACAAAGGCTAATCAAACTTGAGAAGATGGTTGCAACAATTTCTAAGATCGATCATATTGAAGCAATTGAAGAATCTGTTCAAGGAAACGTAACAAATGAAGTTAAGAATCAATTGTCGAAGTTTATACCAAAAGCTGTATCTGAGTTTGTCCAACCTAGAATGGAAAGCATGGTTCATGATGTATTAAAGATAACTCTGATTACTCTTTACCAGACACCATCCACGTTTGCAGACTCACTCACTGAGTATGAGCTAAAGCTCAAGCTATACAATATGATGCAGAATAGTCATTCCTTTCTTTATCATGAAAAACATCTTACATTAGATATATGCTTTGAGTAAAAACTAATGGTTGAGCTTTGTGTTGATGAAGCAAGTATAAGGTAACAACACATACAAAATAAAGACGTCTTGTAACAGGGTTCTCCTGCCGATGCAGTCAAAGACTCAAAGGAAGAGAAAAGAAAAGATGCTGTACAATTCATCTTCAAAGAAAGGTAAAACTCAAAGCAAGTCATCAAAAGAAGCTAAAGCCCCAACTAAGCCATTAGCAACTTACAAAGCTGTAGAAGATGAAGAGCTTATACAAGATAATGTAGAGGATGATGATGAAATGCTACAAGATGATGATATGGCTGTTGATGATATGCCACATGATGATGATGCTCTTACTCAAGAATGGTCCAAATGGTTCAAACAAGATGCAGTGGTGAGACTTGAAACTTCTGATCCTGAATGGTATAAAGAACTAATTGCAGATGATGCAAGATTGATGATCTCATGAAGTTCAAGATCACTATTTATAAAGCATGATAGGACAAGCTCAAGATCAAAGATCAAAAGAGCACTACACATGACACAAGATAAAGTATAAAGATTCAAGACTACGATAAAGACTGATGAACATTCGTAGAATGCTAAGTTTAAGTAAATAGTAAATTGGAGTGACCTCCCTTAGGGGGAGATTGTTAGGAATCAAGAAAATATCGGTCACTAGCAATATATTAGTTCTTAGCTCGTAGTTAAACATGTATTAAGTTAAGTAAGGAAATGGGCCGACCCATGGATCACCCATGAAGTCCACGCCGCAACACAAATCTTGTAAGTATAATACCCTATCCACACATAGAGAGGGTGTTGGTTTTCTCATATATATTATCACATTTATTTCTCTCTCTAGGAAAACTAACCATCTCTTTCTCTTTCTAGAATTTCTTAATATATTCATTGTATGTATGAGTGATACTATCCTACATAACCTCTACTCCTTTACAAGAGGGTCAGACCCACATGGGTAATAAGTGGGTGTCCCCAAGTTGATTGGTCAGGTACATTTGTACACTTGTCTTTATTACACATTCTAATCTAAGTAAGGGGACAACACCTTTCTTAAGGTCATTGATGTCACTGAGCTTGTTCTTCTCCCTATTCAGGATTAGTTTGACTTCGGTGGAATAAGACTTGATCTATATCTTCAACCGTATCCTTGCTATTCTTCAGACACTTTGTCTTCAGGTTCTTCTAATGTTGAGGAGATCGTATGGGGTTCATTGAGTTTATTGTCACAACTTACTGAACCCATTACCTTCTCATTTGGCTCAGGAACCTCATTTACTGAGTGTCGCCTTACTAAATGGTTGAGTCTTTTTCATAGACTCAATTGAGCAGTTAAAGGTAACTCACTATATGATTGCTCATTCAGTGACCTAAATAATGTTAAAAGGTTATCTAACACTTAGGATATTTTCTATTCAAATCCTAAGGTAAAGATCATTAGGCATGGATTGCCAATATCTCCCCTATAAGGACTTTAATATAGCTAAGTGTTTTTCAGTAGTAAGTGGAGTAAGATTATCTTTTTATTACATCTGAGTCGAAAAAGCAATTGTAAAGGATACTGATACTAAAAAACTTCATGAAACTCAGGGACAAGGACTATCAGTCTCAATACAATAAAGATAAAACATAACAATACAAAAGTAAATTAATCATAGATAGAGTACCCCAATGCTTCTACTTGACCCTATTGGAGTAGGCTTGCTTTTGTCAAGTTGTTCATCATCATTTTCCTCATCATCACATAAATCCTCTGGTATATCGTGTCTTGACATTTCTAGCAATAACCATGTAACCCAACAAATATTCAACCTCTACTTTATGATTGTTACTTATCCTAAAAAAAACCTGATCACCAAAGGTGTCAATGAAGAAGATCCCATGCTCAGATGCTTACAAATTTGACACCTTTCAGAAGGCTTTGCGATCTCGTCGGGCCTAGCGTTACTGTTATCCCAAAAGCTTAATCCATTTCACAACATAAGCTATACCAATAAGCAAAATAGTAGAAAGATAGAAAGAAAAGTTAGAAGATTTATTAGAGAGAAAACTAGAGATGGAAGATTACACACACACACACAAATTATGCAAATGGTAACCAACACCCTCTCCATGTGTGGAGAGGGTCCTTTTTATGCCAATGCCAAGTAAGAGTGGCATGGTGGGCTTTTCTACTTGGGTCAGGCTTGGTCTAACTTGGCTTGAGCCCGAAAAACGGACAATATTAGATTACAAACTCTAAGCACTGGTTGAACCCGTCGAGCTATTATTAATAAGATAAATTACGACTAATAAGACCGATAATATTCTTGTTCGACACCTTATATAAATATTAAGGCTACAATTCTCCCCAATGTTGGAGTGGTCTCTTTCTTCAAAACTCCTCCGTTCTACCGATGACGTTGAAGATTTGACTTTTGAGTTTATGATTTGCCTTGTTTTTGGTATGTCTTGTTGTAATGGCTGGTTCATCATGCTAGGTGATTTGTTTTTGAGCCTTTATTGTTTTGAATTTGAGTTCTTTGAGAAATGTTATCTTGCATCATCTCCTTACTTGATCATCTTGATTTGACTTTCTTGATCAACTTGTGCTCTTGACCAACATGCTCATACTTGATACATTCTTGTTTGACATATATGATTATAAGTCTAACAATCTTCCCAAATTGATGATTCTTTATTTGACTTTGAGGCTCTTTGATAGTGGGGAAGATTAGAATCAACTATCTTGATGTTGAACGATTGACTTTGAAAGCTTGAGTATGAGCATGTGGTTTATGAATCCGACTTCGCTGGAATGAGGCTGCAACACCATCGTCTAAACCTGAAATAAGACAGTTAGCAATAAAAGATGAATATGGCTTTGTCATTCATCTTGAGTTCGGTTGCATTAACCTCCGGTTTCCCGTTTTATAGTATAAAAACTATACCTGTGATCAGGTAGATTCAAAGAATCTCCTTGACAGGGTTTCCAGCTCAAAGCGTAGGATCTTCTAACACAGATGTATTAGATTTACCATGCTTGCTAGTTCTCATTACCGGAACGTCTCAAAGCAGACAACACGGTAAGAGTGAATCAGATAGTTACTATCTTTCTGATTAAGTCGTCAATTCATTTACTGGAACAAAAATCGATATCCAGTTAGCACAAGCTTGATTTCATATAGAATCTTGCATGTCATACTACCATGAGCTTGTTTGATGTTGCTCAAGCTAGGATTCCATCTTCTAAGTGAAGACTTAGTATCAGATCAGATGTTCTGGCAAGATCTCAAGGATAATGCGTAGGACTCTTTGTTACAACTTGTGAACTTTATGATGTTCATCTGTGAATCCACTTTGACAATGGTTTCTGAGATATTAGCTTTTTCAGCAGCCATACTCTGAGATTTTCCTTGTTGACATTACATAAGGTACCTGCACTTAAATCAAGACTTTGTTCCTTCTGACATTGATGAATGTACCTTTGCACTTAATCAGAGTTTGTTGCATGCATGAATATTAGGGATATTACATTTTTTGAAACCATGTGGGGGTTTACTGTCATCCGTGCTTGTGAAGAGTCGAATAACTTTCTGTAGGAATCCACCTTAGACCAACAGTGATTTGAAAATGTTACCCGTGGGTTTCACCTAAGATCAAATCTAGGAGATGTTTTTCTACATACACAGAGGAAGTCTTATTAGGAGAAAAACCTAATATCCCCCCCCCCCCCCATGTAAGATCTGCCTACAGGTTTCTGGAGTATGACTCTTCTGATCTATGGGTTTGTTACTGTTTCTAGTCTTATGGGATTGAATCTTAGCACGATGATTTACTTCCTTAAGGTGTATGTTATACAAGCATCATGTTTTACATTAAAGAACATTATGACATGTAGAACAAACAAATTGTTTTTAGAATCTGAGGAAAGGAACTAGAACTCTCTAGAGTGATCTGCTCTGGGCAGCCGTTTGAACGCGGACTACTCTTAGATACGGCAACACTCCTAGATGTTTGATTGTTGCTCCTAGGTTGTTGGTTTGCTTAGCATCAGCAGTGCTTTCGAAACCTAGCAGAAGCATCACACTGTTTTTGAGTTCTATCTCTTTCGTGTGTCTTTTTCCTAGGCTCTCATCATAGATAGTGATTCTGAAACCATGTCATGTTGAACTAAATCTTGGCATGTTCTTAGAACTATTTCCTAGATGAGTAGAGCATTCACGTGATCGGTTTTCAAAAGGAGGATTCTATTTTTTAGGAAAATATGTAGATTGACTGGTTTTGAACAAATTCTTATTCACATCAACGTGGGAGGCAAACGTTGTTTTGAACATTTTGAGCCTTTCAGATTTAAAACGCATTCGGTTGTCTAAGGAACTGATGGTTTTTAGTTTTTAGGTGATGGTAACACCGGTTTTCCCCAAGGATGCTGTTTTATCAAAAAACTTAGTTTCTTCACTATTTCCTTTTAACTTCCTTACGTTCATTTTTTAAGCAGCAAATTGCAAAAACCTTTTCTGAATCTGAGCTTTAATTCATGTATTACTAGCAAGCAAAGATGTTGTCTGTTCTATAGTCATAGATCTCGTAATTTTAATAGAATCATACAAATCTTTGTAATGATGTTTCAAAGTCTCATTTTCCTTACGTAATGTAGCCACACTATGTTCTAATTCGATGTTCATTGTTTCAAGTACACCAATTTCCTTTTCAATCTTGGCTTTATTACGTGTTTATATCAAAAGTTTGACCATGTCGCCTGATTTTAAAGATTGATTTTGATATTTAAGTTCGAGAGCAATGCAATGTGCTTCCATTCTTGAAAAATCTTTTTGAAATTAGGCAACTGTCTCTTTGAGCAAAATATTTTCAGACTCGAGTGATTGTTTTGAGTATTCAGTTGTCTGGTTATCAGGTGATGAATCAAGCATATGACTTTTAACTTGACATGTTTCAGGATACTGGTCAACCCTACCTTCAACAATGATTTCAGGTTGCTCAGTATGCTGTTGTCCTATAACAAATATATTGCATTCAGTAGTCAATTGTACCTCAGCCATTGCCTCTTCGTCATAAATGGGTCTGATATTTGCATCATTGGCATCTGTATCATTCCCTGACCTGCTGCTATCATCTTGCACTATTGAGTCTGTCCTAATGCTTTTTGTGTCAACCAAATTAGCATCCAATGCTTTACCCGTATCAATCTTACTCTCTTGCGTCTGCATTTGTCTTTTATTCACCCTTCTATCATACTGTCTTTGATGACCGTGTTCTTTGCAGCAAACTGGATTCTTAACTTACCAGGTGTTGGAGTAGTGTATCTCTGAAGTTTTGACCTTGATTCAAGTGTATTAAACAAAGTACGTGTTGTCATTTGACTGTCAATAAGCCATGTAAACTTTGAATCGAGAACTTTAGGAACTGGTTGTTTTACACCCAAAAGGACATTGTCATGGATCCATCTTCTGAAGTTCATCTTTGTCAAGTTGCTTTTGTAGTTGGATTACGTTGAGGTGCATTGTTCTTTGTGAAAGTATCAACTTCTTGACCAAAGAGTGACATGGAATGCCCGTTTGAATCATGTTCGTTATGCTGGTGCCATTTAAGTCTCTTTTAATAAGGAGAACTGAGGTTAGATTTGTATTTGTGAATGAAGAGATCGAAAATATGTCAGGCATCTTTCTTTTTGCCTTTGGCATCTTGTATTTGATTGCGCTTGGAAACATCTTGTGTGTTAAGAATTCAAGTGCATTTCCTTTGTGATTTGTTGAGATGCCAGTCTTGAATTACATGTCTTCTTTCTCAAGAACAAGAGTTTTGGTTTGAAACTAAAATCCAACTTTCATGAATTAGAAACTCAATGATTGTGTTTGTATGAATGATCTTCTTGTGTCTTGCATAACTTGTACTTTTGTTTCAACCAAATGTAGAGTACGTTGTTGATGAAGGAATTATTCAAGCATGTATTTCCGAATGGTATCTATGGTACAGATCATTGAATCATTGAAGGATTGGCTTGTATGTGTATTTTTCTCTTACGCTCTTCGAATTCTGAATTGAAAGCATTTTCAAACTTTGTTCTGAGATTAGTCAAAGTAGTTGTGCAATCAGTCCTAGAAAGTATATCTTTAGTAAGATGTTGTTCTAGTAAATCCAAGTCTTGAGAGAACGTTCTCTTAAGTATAGGCATGTGTCTGTCTTGTAAAGTTTCTCGAGAGAAAAACTTAAATAGAGACTTGATTTTTTTAAGACTGTGGCATGCATCTACTTCTTGAAAGTTAACTATTGGTCTTCTCTTGAATGTTAGATTGAAACACGAAGAAACTGTGTCATTCTGAAGAACACTTGATGTTTGAGTTTGCAAATTGGTATTTGAATTTGACATTTTGATGAAGTTGTGAATGTATATCGGATCTTAAGTAGGTAAAGTGATTGTTGTTGTGGATTGAAATTGATTAACGTTTACGAGATTTTACAAATCTTTGATTAAAACCGAGAAAAGAATCGTTTCTTTCGCGGGATTTTACAAAATCAAGAAGAAACCGTAAAAATAAAATTTGCTTGTTCGGTCCTCTGCTAGTTTTCGATTCATGGTTCGGTTTATCAATGAGCGTTACTAGTTCCGGTCTATTAGGTCGGGTCTATTGTAGATTTGCTCGTTCGGTCCTTGAGCAAAGAGACTCGTTCGATCCTATCTAGTTCGGTCCTAAAGCAAGATGCTAGTTCGGTCCTCAATGAAACGCTAGTTCGGTCCTTCAAGAAATTCTAGTTCGATCCTCACTGGATTTCACTCGTTCGGCCCTTGAAAGAATAAACTAGATCGGTCCTGTTAGACAATCTTCTAGTTCGATCCTCAAAGAAATAATCTCGTTCGGTTCAAACAAGAGAATGACTCGTTCGGTTCACTCTAGTTCGACTCCAATAAGAAAAGACCACTCGTTCGGTTCACTCTAGTTCGACTCCAAAAGAAAAAACCACTCGTTCGGTTCTTAGCTAGATCGGTTCACTGGTTCGGTTCTAAAGAAAAACCACTCGTTCGATTCACTCTAGTTCGATCTTCACTAGTTCGATCCTCACTAGTTCGATCCTCACTAATTCGATCCTCACTAGTTCGATCCTCACTAGTTCGATCCACTCTAGATCGAAACTAAACCACAAATAAACCGAATAGAGAAAGAAAAGAATGAAGTGAATGAGAGAAAAAAAAAGCTTTTTAACGTCCAACCAAGAAACCACGAATTAGATACAACGAAACACACAAAAAAACAAAAAAATACAACACTAAACCCACCCGTGGCGCTTGATACAAATGTCTATCCTAAAAGCTTAATCATTTCAAACTAAGCTATAACAATTAAGCAAAATAGTAGAAAAGTTAGAAAGAAAAGTTGGAAAGATTTATTTAGAGGAGAAAAATAGGATGGAAGATTACACAACACCAAATTATGAATTGGTAAACCAACACCTCTCATGTGCTGGAGAGGGTTCCTTATTTACCCAATACAGAGTGGGCATGTGGGCTTTTCTACTATGGGCCGGGGCTTGGCTAACTGGGCTTTGAGCCCGAAACACGGACAATATTAGATTACAATCCAAGCCCGTTGAACCCGACTAGCCTATTACTTAACAAGACTAATTACGACTAATAAGACCGATAACATTCTTGTTTGACTTATATAAAATTAAGGCTAACAGATACGAACCACAGGTTCCAATTCGATTGCCTTCCTCTTTTGGCCTAAGGGTAAGGAAGGATTTTGTTCAAGAAGAGGAAGGGATGGAGTAATTTCAAGTTCACCATAGATTTCCTTCAGCCTTTTATATTTTTTGCTTAGAGAGGCCATCAGTTTGCTGACCACCTTATTCTTCTTCTTTTGAATGATGACACTCAATTAATCCCATTCACTTATGTCAAAATCACCAAATTTGAAGTTCTTGTGAACATTAAAATTTCTTAGGACATTGTTTCTATAGATAGTTATTGTAACGGGTCTTGTGTTTAGGTGAATGAGGATGTCAGTGATTTTTTTAGGCTTGAGTCTGTTTTGGGTAGTCCATACATACTGATAAAATCTTTTCTTCTTGACCTCTCTTAACTTCTTAAGCTTATCTAAGTGTTCTCTCTGAAGGACTTTGAATTCAGCATCATGTTTCTTTAAGAATTATTTACCACCCTTCGAGCTGTGAAGAGCTTTTGGATATACTCTAACTTTACTGGCCACTTCTTCAACCATTGTAATACTCAAGGCTTGCTTGTCAATCAGTCTTGCATTCCATGAGCAACGTTTTCCATTCGTTCTTTGCTTTTCTATGTGAGCCTTTATTTCCTTATTGGTGAGGCTGATACAGCACTCCATTTATTTCATAATTAATTAGTGTTAGGGTATCAAGATCTAAACAAACTTTCCTTATAGCTTTAATGAGCTTGAGTGAAGAGTCATTAGTATCTGTAGCTATACCCTTTCATTTATCATCCTTAGGAGTGGTGAATGATGGACTTACAGTTGTTCAGGAATTTGAACTTCAACAATGGGATCAGTAAACTGAGACCTTGATGATGATTCAATGATTTCAGCTTCAGGAACAATTTTGGTTGTTGGCTTGACAATGGTTATTAGAATTGTCTCAGTGTCCTAAGGCTCATGTACATGCTCCTTATCAAATTCAACAACTTAAGGCTCTTCTTCCTTAGTGACCAATAGCTATGGCTCCCCCTCAGTGTGAAAGGGAGGTTTTTTCCAAAAATGGCTTGTCTTTTAGAATTCGTCCCCCCAACAGTATCAGTAGCTTTAAGTAGTGTGAATGTTGGTATGGTTGTACTTCCTGAGGGGGTGGAGGAGGAATTAAACATGTTAGTCACCATATGGAAGGAAAAGAAGCCCAAAGACTTGAAGAATAAATCTTTTGATTCTATTCAGAAGATGGTTGACAAAGCTTTCAAAAGGGTGAATACATTTGTTGACTTCAGAACAGACTTGGTGGAAGGTAGTTCAAAGAGAGTAGGAACTGAGTTGGAACAAGAGATCACTAAAAAGCAAAAGGTGGATGATGTTCAAGAAACAGCTGAAGTGGATAATGATCAAGAAGCGGCTAAGATTAAAGAACTCATGGAAATTATTCCTGATGAAGAGAAAGTAGCAATTGATGCTATTCCTTTGGCTACTAAGCCTCCAACCATTGTTGAATGGAAGAATCATAAAGAAGGAAAGAAAAACTATTACCAGATAATCAGAGCTGATGAAAGTTCAAAGATGTACTTAGTCTTCAGTCATATGCTCAAAAGCTTTGACAAGGAAGATTTGGAAACTCTATGGAAATTGGTAAAAGCTAAATATGGATCAACAAGACCAGTGGAGGACTTAGATTTGATTCTATGAGGAGATTTAAAGACAATGTTTGAACCACATGTTGAAGACAGAGTCTGGAAGAATCAACAGGATTACAGAGTGTTGGATTGGAAGCTATATGAATCCTGTGGAGTTCATTACTTAAGGATGCAACATATGCACATTCACATGCTGGTAGAAAAGAGATATCCCCTTACACCTGCTACAATTACTGATATGTTAAACAAGAAGCTTTAATGTGATCATTTCAGTGAAATGGTATATCAGCTTCTTAAACTTCTTACAAAACAGCTCAAGAATCAATGAAGTGTTTGAAAGCATCCTCTAGGTGATTAATGAAGCTTTCAATAAAGAAACTTGAGATTTTGAAGAAGAATATCAAGTTTAGGGGAGGATTGTTAGGATTAAAAGACTTCATGATGATCTTGAAGTTACTTCTACTAAGGTTTGTGTTATAACTGCTAGCACAAAGTTAATGAAAAATATGCTAAGTAGTTAGTACTGCTAGTGTAACTTAGTACTGCTAGTTACTACTGCTAGTATATGTTAGTACTGCTAGTGTAAAGTTAGTATTGCTGGTGAAGATTAAAGAAAATATTCTAAGTAGTTACTACTGCTTGTACACAGTTAATGCTGCTGGTGTATAAGTTACTACTGCTGGTGCTAAGTTAATGCTGCTAGTACAAAAGTTACAACTGCTCAAAGATTAAGACTGCTGAAAAAGTTTCTACTGTCAATGGATGGATAAAGACAAAAGAAAGGATAAAGATTGATTGGAGATCAAGATTACTTATGTGATAAGTATTATTTATTTATAGAATAGATCATAGAGAATATTCTAAGTTTTAGGAATATATTGTAAATCGACTAGGACTCCTTGGTGTATAAAAGGAGGTCCTAGGGCATAGAGTTTAACATCTAGAAATATTTTGTTTTGATATCGTTATAGCTTCAAGGTTTTGTAACCCTAATAATAGGAGAGTATTCGTATTATTTGTAATAATAATATTGGAGCTTTTATTATTGAATTATATTGTTTTGTGTTACTGTTTTATTGAAGAATTCTTCTTATATTAAAGATTAGTTTCCGCATAATCTTTAGTATTATCAAACAAATTTTCTTAATTAAGTTGTGTTAGATTTATCTAGCATAACTAAACCTTAAACAAGCTTAAGAAATTCGATCATTAGAAGTTATATGGGATCAACATTGTGCCACATCTAAATCTGATTTTAACAAAACTTTGTCCCTCGAAAGTTTGAGGATTAAACCATTCCCAACCTAGTGGATAACTATGAGTCTATGACTGGGATATGAACCTGAGAATGAACAACGAGTGCTTGTGGTTGTGAATAAGCAATTGCAGCAACGACCATAAGGTTCCTCTAAAGCTTCGCCAATTTTCAAATAAACATATAGTTATCAATTCAGAAAATTATAACCTTCTTCTTTACCCTCCTCCACTTCACCATGACGGTTTGGCCTGCCAAAATGACTCATTTAAGAAATCAATTAACGTTACGGGATTTTACATTTCTATGACTATTTAAACGTAATAACGAATCGACATTTACGGGATTTTACTAAATCAAGAAAAAACCGTGAGTGATCTGATGCGGAATCAGCGACGAAAAATTCCAAAAAAAACTGAAAAATGTCAATAAATCATAGAAAACGATGTTTTTGGCCTTCGAAAAATCCTTAACCAGCTAAAGGGTGGTTACAGCGTGATCCGTCTCATTTTTCTCTTCGATTTGAGAGGTCACGGGCCTAAAACGGACTTACGGATCAAAAGTTATGGCCGTTTTACTGAAACCCTTTTCTTCGCTCGTTCGATCGACCCTAGATCGATCCTTCGCTCGTTCGATCGACCCTAGTTCGAACTCGCTCGTTCGATCATCGCTAGGTCATAGTTCGACCTACCGCTCGTTCGATCAACGCTAGTTCGAACCTCCGCTCGTTCGATCAACGCTAGTTCGAACCTCCGCTCGTTCGATCAACGCTAGTTCGAACCTCCGCTCGTTCGATCAACGCTAGTTCGAACCTCCGCTCGTTCGATCAACGCTAGTTCGAACCGTCGCTCGTTCGATCCTTTAGTTCGATGCTCCTAGTTCGACCCCCCTAGTTCGATCCCCCTAGTTCGATCCCTCTAGTTCGATCACTCCTAGTTCGATCCCCCTAGTTCGATCCCCCTAGTTCGATCACTCCTAGTTCGATCCCCCTAGTTCGATCCTCCCTAGTTCGAACCAAAATGAAAATGCACTCGTTCGATCAAAACAGAAAAACCACACGTTCGATCCAAAGAGGAAAGTAAACTCGTTCGATCCAAGTGAAAAAGTCCCTCGTTCGGTCCAAATTCGGACATTCTCCGATGAGATGATTTGGATCTCCACACTTAAAGCATTTTCTTTCGCCTTTGCCATTTTTGTCGTCTTTATTTCTTTGGAATGAATTTCTTTCTTCATGTGGTCGTCTTACGAATCGTCCTCGTCTTTTGAACAATTTCTTGAAGCCTCTTACTGTAACACCCCCAAAATTACAACAACGCAGCGGAATACCACTTGGGGTGCTACTTCATAGTTCATACACACAAGTAACAGAAAACGACCTCAAAAGAGACATTTAATAAAATGTCACATTGAATTTAAATAAATATCAGAGTAAATTCAGGTCTCAATAATTTTAATAGGAATTACAAGCGTTCAAACATGTCTCATTTATATATATTTAAAGAAAAATGATTGTCGAATGTGAAGAAAACCGTGTCCTTTAAGTTTTGATATCCACGCGACTCAAATGCTCCCAATGCTCAGCTAGCAATATAATAACCTGAGAAAATACATGCAAAAAAGTCAACAATAATATTGATGAATTCATAGGTTTAAGTAAAAGCAGTATTGAAATAGTTCAATAAATATTTCTGTAAGAAAAGTAGTGTTACAACATTCAAAGTATTATTTTTCGAAATCCAAGTAGTGATTTAGTAAATCAAGAAAGTATTTAAAGGTGGACCACAAGACTTAAGTAATGGTAGACTAAGTACGTATTCCGAAGTCCAAAACAAGTAATGTAGACCAGAAAAACAAATTCACCAAGTCTAAGTATATATTATTGCACTAAGCTCATGACACCGAAACCTTAACGTACTTAATCAATAGATTTGGAATGCCCCACAAAGTAGGATGTTCTGTTCAAAATCCTAGAAAGTAATACCTTAAATGTTCATGCACATGAGTTCAGCTTGTGACCCCAAAGAAAGGTTGTGGGGATGTCAGTCCCGATAGATCTATCACAAACACTCGCTCTCGCTACACTAGCAACTGAGGTTCATGATAAACAAAAAGGGATTAGTGGCAGAGAAGGTACTTAGGCTATAATAATCAGGGCATTTTTATCAGATCATTAGATACAGTTTGAAACAACACTTGTGTACGAGGGTAAAATAAAAAACATGGCATAGCAATTCAAATCTTAGTAGGTCATATAAGTAATCAACATGTATTATAAATTTGTAGGTAGTAAGCAAGTAAAGCTTTAGTAAAAATAGTCATTAACGCTTAAGGTAGTAGAAATTCAATTTGGTAAATGAGAATGTATTTCTCACCCCGAAAAACGTTAATGAAAACTATTAAAAGAGAAAAGTGGGGCTCTGAACTCACCTTGATGTTGCTGGAGAACTTAGCAGTGACTGCAAATATAATCGCAGATATATGGGGAACGGAACAGCCGTCGACCAAGCAGTTGCAGCTTCATATAACGGCTAATCCTACTACTTAGGATAATGAATTTGGGTTTCCCCGATAATTGGTTACGTTAACGAGGACCACCGTTGATAAGGATTGTGGTTTCAAGTTGGATGAGTTTGGTGGTGTGGTTAAATAATTACAACCGACAAGAATAAACAAATGCATTGTAATATATTACGCATATATTACATATGGAAAAGAAACAATTATATATTTCATGTTGACGACTCTATTTTAAAGGAACAAACAAACAAAATAATAAGTCGCAACAATATAATACTTTACAAGGTTTTATTTAAGAGCGCAGGGATGATATGTAACACATAATTCGACACGTTTTCAAAAGTCACTAATTAAATTAATAAAAAGTTCATACATAAAAGTAAACACACGTTTTAAAGTTACGAGTTAGATAAATGACGTTTTAAAGACTTTACAAAAGTTATAGTTGGGAATTATAAAATAATATTTTATAATTTAGTATTCCGTTACGCGTTTTAACTAAACTAGTTATCTTGTTTATAAAAGTATATTTTTCGTTTATTTACCGATTTATTGTATTATTACAAATAAATAATCTTATAGTTATATAACCTTGTCATTTAATCAAGTTTCTAAAATAATATAAACTTTAAATGAAAATTTACTAAGTATAAGGATTTTTAGAAATTTCGGCATGACCTTGCCGTTTATACGACGTTTCCCATTTTTCACAAAACTCAATGTTTTCCCCTTTTAATCATTCCATGTTGCAAAATGTCCGTGTTTCAATATATACCTAACAACTAAATAGACAACAAAATAGACAAACCCAAACACGCCCTTATGGGCTGAACCAAACACACCCTTACTGCTATACCAAACACGCCATATTGCTGTTAAACAGCGAACCAAACACCCCTAAATGCTATGTTATCCACAGAACCAAACGCCCCTTAATAGCTGTTAAACAACAAACCAACCCCCCCCCCCTTGTGGGCTGTAAGTCAGCAAACCAAACACCCCTTTTGGGGTAGTTAACCACAAATCCAAACGCACCCGAAATGGCTGTAAAACAGCCATCCAAACGCCCCTGCTGGGCCTAAATCACAGCAAACAAACACCACCTTTTTGGGTTGTTACACAGCCATGCACCACATTTTTTTTTTGTTATTTTTATATTTTTTTATTTTTATCAACTTTATATTTTTTTAATTAAACCAAAATAAAAAAATAAATATACAAATAATACTTTTTATTTAACCAATACCAATCCATCCTTATCCGGTTTATATTTCTAAATACGGTGACGTGATTTACTAGTCGATGATATAAACAAACACGCCCTAAAGGCGGTTGCTGCCAAAACCAAACGCACCCCGGCTGTTTTTATAACACAAACCACCGCACCTGACTTTGATTTTTCATAAGCTCAAACGCACCCCTTTCGGGTGATATATTCCAACCGCCACCCCTTTCTGACACAATCAAAACGCAACCCTCTTGGCAACAAACCGACAACCAAAACCACTCTTGTGTATTACTTGATAAACCAAACGAACCTATAGTTGCTAACCACAAAAGCAGCCGCACCCTTGGCTGCTTAGAATAAACCAAACGCACCCTTTCGCGGTGACAGAAAAAACCAAAAGCACCTTTGCCTACTTGTGAACTAGCAAGCGCTGGGTCGTGGTGGTATCAGTATGGGTGGTGATAGGTGATGGTGGTGCAGCGGGGGTGGTTGATGATGGCTTGGTTGGTGTTATGGTGGGCTGCTGGTGGGGATGGCAGCGGAGGAGAGGGCGGCGCGTGCGGAGACTCTCTAGTGAATGGGGGATCGGTAGATCCGGGCTTGATTATTTTTTTGTATATTTTGTGTGTTCGCCGGAAACGGGTGAAAAATTCGCCGGAAAAAGTTTCGCTGTGGTTGGTCCGAAAAGTGGCGGTTGCCGGCGGTGAGAGGCTGCGGAAAAGGGTGGGGTAGAGCGAGGGGGGGGGGGGGGAAGGGAGAGTTGGATGGTGTGTGTGTTTTATTTTTATATAAATGAATTGTTATATATAAATTTTATATATATATATTAAAAGTTAAAAGAAAAGTGATAAGTTTTAATAGTTGAGGGTAAAAAGTGTAACTTTTTAATGTACTTTTTGATAGAAGCGGTTCGGGATTCATTTGAGCGACTTAACGGATGATTCAACGCACGAAACTTGCACCATTGTTTTCCAAATTATTTTTCTAACAAAAACGAGTATTCACTTGATAATATTTCATAAATATTTTATAACATTTAACAAAATATATGTTATTTACTTTGCGAACCGGTTACGCCTTGTCTGAAATAAAAGGGGTTTCAACTCGAATTTTCGCGTTATCAACAAACGCTTTTAAATAAAAAATGTTACATGATTTTATTTAATATTTTTATTAAATGAATATTGATAATTAAAAATAAATTTAATTATTTTTGTGTCGGTCCGCGTTGTATGTTGTTCTCAAAATTTTAGCAGGGCTGTTTTAGCCCTTTTTTGCTTGTTTTCAAGTCTCGGGTAAAACTAAAAAGTTGTCCGGAATGTCGTTTTACATCAAATTGCTTTAGAGTCCGAATAATGGAAACGTGATTTAGTGGTTCGTTTTTTGATAAATTCTATGAATTAATATATATCCCTTTTTCGTCTTCGAATCAAATAATTTAAAAATAAATTTTATAAACGACAAACATGTAATAATAAATATGATTTATTATTTAAATATGTTCCGAAAATTGACGGTTGTTACAGTCTTCCCACCTTAAGAGAGCGCCGTCCCGGTGCTCAATTTGTTTTATTCGTCCTTGGTTTACTAGTGATTAGATGAGTGGATATACCTAGGTCATCGTCGAGGTTCCAACGAAAATTTGAGTGAACAAAGGTCAAAGCATAGGATATATGCAATCGATATGAGCGAATGAATCAAATGTATTGAGAATCTTCAAATGGAAGGATGGAATACATGACTCGAAGAAAAGATTATGGAAACGAGAATTAACAAATGTCGTAAATTCTTTGAAAGTGGTTAATGATTTTTACTATTAGATTAATAAAGTTCGCGCGCGGTCAATACAAATTTGGAAAATCATATAACAAAATCTCGGAGTAGAGAAAGGAATTCATAGCCCAAATTTCTTTTTGTGTACTTACGAACGCATCCGCTATGTCGGATACACATAAGCCCACTCATTCATAATTCGTCACTTACATAAAGAGGCGTCCCAATCCATATAAGTGATGAATTATGAACTTATGGTTCGGTGATTTATAATTTCCTTATTCAAATGAAGAAGCGTCCTAATTCATTTTCAATAAGAACGATTTTAAATCATCATATTAAGTATTGCCGACACTAAAAACACATATCAAAAAAACAATAGATTACGATGCAACGTATACGATTCAAAAACATTAATGAGAGTGTTCAAACTCCGGAAGTTCAAATGAAGAAATAACTAGCAAAATTGACAAAATACGCCGAATTTCAACAATCAAAAAAAAAGGTATGAAGCAAGGTAGCGTAAATGTTTTGGAGTAACCGCATCGTCACAATATATCGAAGAGTAAAACGAATCATTAAGAAGTAACATACGTACGATACTCATATGTTCGAGTATCTATATATATTATTGTATTGACGTTTCGAGAGAGGTATATAAGAAACAATAAGTACGCGTTTAGTGGATCTTAAGCAAAGTATATATATAACGGCCGCTATTGAGGCAAATAGTTTGTCGTCTAAGTTAGGGTAGGATGAGCGAAATTATAACAAGTATTTATTACAAAATTATTAATGTAATAGCAGTAAGAAGCAAAATGAGCATTATAATTTACATGGGAGCAATAAGGCGCATGGGATTCGGACAATGGTGAAAGACTCTTAAAATTTTTCGAAAATGGTTATAGTCTAGGGTTTTGAAAACGACCTAGTTCGCTATAACGAGTGCTCTGATACCAATCTGTCACACCCCCAAAATCGGACGGCAGCGGAATAGTAACATTGGGGTGCGACTTTAAGGCACAAAGTACAAGTTACAGTAAACGACCTCAAAAGAGACGTTTGATAAAATGTCACATTCGATTTAAATAAATCAGAGTAAATTCAGGTCCCAAATATTTTCTTTTTAACAAACGTTACAAGAGTTCAAATATGACTCATTTGTATATTTAAAGAAAAATGATTATCAAATGTGAAGAAAACCCAAGTCTTTAAAGTTTTGATATCCACGCGTCTCGAATGCTCCCATGCTCAGCTAGCAATATAATACCTGAGAAAATACATGCAAAAACGTCAACAATAATGTTGGTGAATTCATAGGTTTAAGTAAAAACAGTATTGAAATAAATCAAGTAATATTCCAGTAAGAAAAGTGGCGTACAGCATTTCAAAGTATTATTTCTAAAATCCAAGCAGTGGTTCAGTAAATCAAGTAGTATTTAAGTGGACCACAAGACTTAAGTAATGGTGGACTAAGTACGTATTCCGAAGTCCAAAACAAGTAATGTAGACACGAGAAACAAATTCACCAGTTTATGTATATATTATTGCACTTTGCTCATGACACCGAATCCTAACGTACTTCAATCAATAGATTGGGAATGCCCCACAAAGTGGATGTTCTGACAAACATCCTAGAAAGTAATACCTCAAATGTTCAATGCACCATGAGTCAACTTGTGACCCCAAAGAAAGGTGGGGATTGTCAGTCCCGATAGATCTATCCACAACACTCGCGCTCACTACACTAGCAACTGACGGTTCATGATAAACAGGGGACTTAAGTGGCAGAGAAGGTACTTAGGCAATAATATCAGGCATTAATATCAGGCATAGCATACAGTTTGAAACAACACTTGTGTCCGAGGGTAAAAAAAAACGTTGCATAGCATTCAAAACTTAGTAGGTTCATAAAGTTATTCAAAACCATGTATTAAATTTTATTATAGTAAGCAAGGTAAAGAAACTTTAGTAAAATATAGTCATTTAACGCTTAAGTAGTAGAAATCAATTTGGTAAAATGAGCATGTATTCTCACCCCGAAACTGTTTATGAAAAACTATTAAAAGAGAAAAAGTGGGGCTATGAACTCACCGTGATGTTGCAGATAAACTAGCAGAAATGCAAATAATAATGCAAGCATAAATGGGAACGGGAACAGCTCGACCAAGAAGATGCAGCTTAATTTAACGGCTATATCCTACTACTTAGGATAATGAATTTGGGTTCCCCGATAATTGGTTACGTCAACGCGACACGTTGATAAAGGATTGAGGTTTCAAGTTGGATGAGTTTGGTGGGTGGTTAAATAAAATACACCGAAAAGAATACACAAAGTATGTAATATATTCCGTATATATTACATATGAAAAAGAAACAATTATATAATTCATGTGGCGAATCATATAATAAAGACAAACAAACAAAAGAATAAGTCGCAACATATAATACTTTACACGTATTATTTAAGAAACGTAAGAAAAATAATCGTAACAATATAATTCGACACGTTTTCGAAATTCACTTTACTAAATAAATAAAACGTTCTTGCATAAAAGTAAACACACGTTTTAAAGTTACAAAATAAGTAAAAGATGTTTCTAAAGTCTTTACAAAAAGTTATGACTTTATTTCCTAGTCCAGGATTTATAAAAATAATATTTATAAATTAATATTTTATTTTCTTGACGGGTTTTAGTTAAAATAGTTATCTCGTTTGTAAAAGCATAGTTTTTGATCTTTCACCCGTTTATTGTATATTTATAATTTAATAGTTTTAAAACTATATAACTTTGTCCATTTATCGGGTTTGTAATATAATAGAAGTTTTATTGAAAACTACTAAGTATAAGAATTTTTAGAAATTTCGGCATGACCTTGCCGTTTATACAACATTTCCCTTATTCATAAATTTCAATATTTTTCCACTCTTTATCAATCTATGTTGCAAACATCCGCGTGTTATAATATATATATCTACGAAATCAAACAAACAATTAAAAGACAATGTATAACCAAACACACCTTTGGGTGTTAACTGCCAAAACAAACGCACCCTAAAGCTGTAAAACAGCGAACCAAACGCACCCTAGTCGGCTTGTCAAAATAGCAACCAAACGTGCCCTATTTGGCTGCTTCGCAGCCAACCAAACGCGCCCTATTCGGCTGTTAAACACATGACCAAACGCCCCTGTTTGGTAGTTAAACCCAAATCCAAACGCCCCTTGCTGGGCTATTAACTCAACAACCAAACACCCCTTTGGGGCAGTTTAAAGCCAGAAACAAACGCCCCTTAGGGGCTGTTATACGCAAACCCGAACACACCCATTTAGGGGCTACAACCCACAGAACCAAACGCACCCTTAACGGTTAAAACCCAGAAACAAACACCCCTATACGGCTGAACCAAACAGCCCTATATGGGCTGTTAAACCCATAACCAAACGCCCTATTTGGGCTGTCAAACCAGAAAACAAACACGCCCTTGTGGGCTGTTATACACTTAAACAAACACCCTTTCGGGTTGTTAAATCACAGCAAACAAACGCCCCTATGTGGGTTGTTTATTCACAGCCAAACGCACCCGTTTGGTGTTAGAACCAAAACCAAACGCACCCTAGGTGCATAAACCAACCAAACTCAAAAGTATGTAGTGAAGTTGGTGGTGGTATGGCGGATGCTAAGTCGCGGCTGAGAAAACCATACGCACTGTTGTTGCGTTATAATTAAGTCACACGCACCCTTTCTGACTTTGTCAAAACAACGCACCCTCGCTGCGGTGGTTGTCTCGGTTGGAGAAGGTGGCGAAGGTGATGGTGCAGTGGAGATAGAAGTGGTGGCGGGGAGTTGGTGTCGAGGTGATGAAGGTGGTGTGACGTGGATGGGGTGTCGGCTGGTGGTGGTGTTATGGTGGGCTGCGGTGGGGAGGCAGCCGGAGTAGAGGGCGGCGCGTGCGGCGAGTGACAAGGGGGATCGAGTAGATCCGGGCTTGATCTATTTCTTTTTTATCATTTTTGTGGTTCGCCAGAAAATTCGCCGGAAAAGTTTTCCGGCGGTGGTTGGCCGGAAAAGGTGGCGGTGGCCGGCGGTGAGGGCTGCCGGAAAAAGGGTGGGGGAGAGAGAGAGAGTTAGTAGTGTGTGTGTATTATTAGAGATGAAAATGAATAAAAAGTTATAAACTTTTTTATTTATATAAAAACTTAGAAGAAAAGTGTAAGGTGTATAATAGTTGAGGGTTGATTATGTAAATATTTCACAGGGACCAAAGGTGTAACTTTTGAGTAATCTTTTATAAAATAGTGGGTCGGGACTCGTTTGAGCGACTTAACGGATGATTCGGGTCACGAAACTTGCGCCATTGTTTTTCAAATAATTTTTCCAACAAAAACGAGTATTTACTTGATAATATTTCATAATCATTTTTATAACACTTATAAAAATGTTCGTTATTTATTTAGTGAACCGGTTACGTCTCGTCCGAAATAAAATAAATTTCTAACCCATATATTCGCGTTTTTAATAAACATTTCGAAACAAACGTTAAATATTTTTATTTAATAAAAGTGATAATTAAATATAATTTAATTATTTTCGTGTCGGCCCACGTTGTTCTCGTTTCTAAAAATTTTGCGAGTGTATTTCGGTCACTTTCTACCCGTTTCTGGGTATCGGGCAAAACTAAAAAGTTGTCTGAAATATCGTTTTACATCAAATTACTTTAGGGTCCGAATCGTGAAAACGTGATTTAGTGGTTCGTTTTTGATAAATTCTATGAATTAATATATTTCCTTTTTCGTTTTTTTTAATCAAATAATTTAAAAATAAATTTTATAAACGACAACATGTAATAATAAATATGATTTATTATTTAAATCTGTTCTGAAAATTGACGGTTGTTACATGGGTTGTATCCACCTGGTACTTAATGTTGAACCCTGATTGATCAAAACCAGTTGTGAAAGGCAGACCCCTATCAGTGAGTTGTATGGTTCTCCCTGAGTCTTTGGGGACAGTGGTGGTCCTCTCAGGTAAAGGTTGTGATGTGCTAATACCTTCATCAGTGGTAGGCAATCCCGTAACAACAGGGTGTAAGTTTCCCTACGTATCTTGGGGATCAGTGGGTTTTCCCTCAGGAAAAAAACTTGGACTGGTAAATGCCATCTTTGGTAGTGATGGAAGGTAATCCCGTAACAGCGAGTTGTATGTTTCTTTATGTATCTTGGGGATCATTTTGATTGGACTGTTGACACTGATTATGATGTATTAGTTCCCCCAATGACTCTTTATGTTAGGTAAGTTTAAGAGTGGTCTGTATCAGGGTGGTCTGTTTAGTCTTGGCCTTTTTACCCTTCTTAAGGAGTGCTCTAGAAGCCTCAAGGCCCTATGACTTGGGTAAAGGTTTAGTCACAGTCTTAGGATTTTTCTTCCCTTTCTTTTTAGATGCAGGAAGTGGAGACACTAAGGTTTCATGATTGATTACATCATTCATAAAGGCCGTTAATTTAACGAGGGTGACTTTAAAGGGGTTCTTAACAAAATTGGTTTGGCTCAGGACAGGGGAAATGGACCTAAATTTTTCGTCCTACGAGTAATCAGAACCTAGTAACCTTTGAAGGACACAAGAGATAACCCTAGGATAAGATACATACTTTTGCCTAGATTTAGCCATGATCCTGGTTACAAGATCATTGTAATTGATCTCTCCAATGTCGATCTTAGTCCTTATGAGGAGACTATAGACTATCAACTGTTGACTAGAATTCAACAATTTCGTAGATGAGTGGTTCCCACCAAGGACCTAAATGACAAAAGTCATTAGGATCCTCTAAGCCGTAGGAGATGATGCTTTTAGAAATGTGGTCTTGTGGACCAGTACATCATGAGTAGCAATCTTTGCAATCTCAGCCTTTACTTCCTCAGTAGAGGGATGTGAAGCATAGTTTCCATTATTATACTCAAGACTTGTAGTTTGACAAAAAGTCTTATAGTCTAAAAACAATGGCGTCTTACAATTCTTTATGGTGAACCTGATATTTGACTCCTTGAGAGGTCGAGCCTCAGAGTCTTCATTGTGTAGGGTTGGGTGATCAACCACAACAGTACTCCAAAACTCACTGGGGTAGTTTTGATATAACATTGATGGTGTTTGTGAAAATGCCTCAACCAAAAAGCAGTTTTTCAAATATTTGCAAATGTTTTTGTAGGCTGGGACACTTTGTGCGTAACTATAATTTCCTACAAAATTGTTGCTTTTAAAATGGACAGACTCAACAATCATGTCCACAACTTGTGGTGCATAGATTATTGCTTGGGTTGTTGCCATTTTGAATGTTCTAAAAGGGTTATGGCAACTGTATCAAAAACTATTGGTCACTAGGTCAAATCCAACCTAGATCGTTGGCGCGTGTTTTGATATTATTTCTAGATGGATGGTTACTAAGTCGAATATAACTTAGATCACTAGCGCGTGCTTAGATATAAAAATGTTTGTTTGTTAAAATGAACACATACACATTTGATGAGAGAAAAATTTTGCAGAGTATAATTGCTTTTGTAAATTTTTTGTGTGTTTCTTTGTTTTTATGGGGTATTTATATGCGTGGATGGAAAAGGATTTGATATCAAAATTATTTTGAAAATAGTTGTGAAAACCGTTTGATATCCGCATTAAATGCCACACCCTTTCGCTAGTCATACTTTCGTCTTTAATGCCAACTGTGTAGTCGTTACTCTGTTGTGCACTTTTGCATACATAACATGGGAATGACGAATTAAGCGAGAAGTGAAAGGACATTTTGGGAAGGGATATTGTTTGTGAGAGTGAGCATTCAATGCTTAATGGGTGAACGTAGGATGTGTGGGACCTATGACTGTTGGATGATAGTTAGATAAGGAATATTTGTTCCTTATTTAATAAGATTTAGTCACCAACCTAGGACATTAAGTAACTAAAGACTTAGAGCATTTAGTTACTCATTTAATATGTTCCTCAGTGTCATGAGGTTCATGTTATGTTTATTTTCAGTGAGGTTATTTTAGTGAGAGAAGAATATTTACACCATACTAAACATGATTAGTCAGAGGGACTGACTAATCAATACTCAACATTCCCAATTATGCTTTTAGTCTAGTGAAAGTGGGTTCATCTAGTGGCTTTGTGAATATCAGCTAGCTGATATTCAGTAGGGATGAAGTGTAATTAAATATCACCTTTGAGGTTATGGTCCTGGGTGAAATGATATATGATATCAATGTGTTTTGTTCTTGAATGAAGAATATGGTTGTTGGATATGGCAATGGCAATGGTGTTGTCACAAAAGATGGATACTATCTTGTAATGAATGTCAAAGTCACTGAGTTAACTTTTCATCCAGAAAATGTTTTCATCACGCCCAGCAGCAGCAACATATTCATCCTCAGCATAGGACATAGCCACTGATTGCTTGTTCTTTGCACTCCAACATACCAACTTGCCTCTAAGTAATTGACAGGCACCTGAAGTCCCT
>BQNB010032582.1:0-53042 GCA_026074375.1 Tanacetum coccineum | reverse complement strand
TCATCTTTTAGGGTTTGTAGCAACTCTTGTTTTCTTTCAATCAAAAAGTTCTTTAATGTTTAATCTTTTATTGCCATTGATCTGGTGATTCATCCATGGAATGATCTAGGGATCCTACATTAAGTCTAAGTTTTAAAAACCAAAACTGTCATTTTGATTTTGCTTATTCCAGCTTATGTTTAAGTTCTAGTTAAAGTTGTTTTGTAAAAGTTTCTCATTTTATCTTATAGATTAGATGTTTTAAAAGAAAAATAAAAAAAAATGTTTTTTCAAAAAGTAAGGCGCAGGACTCGAACCTGCGACCTCACCCTCAACACACACACTACTTAACACTTTGCCCTTGGGTGTTTTTTGTTAAACCTTTCATACCATTTTTCTTTTAAGCCATTTTACAAGTTTAAGCTTTCAGCCCTTTTTGGCTTATTTCCAGCATATTCAAATAAGCTGGTGAACCCATTTTATTTTTTTAAGTTTAGAATAGATAAAAGTACTTTCCTTAATTTTTTCAGATTTTTATAAATTAGTTTATTATTTTTTATAATATTTTCAGATTAAAATAGTTTTTAATTCATAAAAAATTAAATAAAAGTCAAAAAAATATAATTCTTTTTTCTAAAATTATTTTTAATCATTTAGGACTTTTAGAAATTAAATTTGCATTTTTAGGGTTAAAATTTGATAATTTAGGTTTTTAAGTCTCGGTTTTAGATTCCCGTTATCGTTTTCGTGCTTTAATCTTAATTGCTTTAGTTTTTAGTTGCCTTTACTTGAATTTGCGTTATATTTGTAGAAATAGAATCCAATCAAACCTTGATTATTCAATCACTTGATTACGAACTTAAACGTGATTCTTAAATTCACACTTCATTGAGACTACGACCCGGAAGGTTTTGAATTTTACTTTGGTTAAAAGTAATTTTTGTAAATCCTTTTTGAATTCTTATTATATACTATAATTGATATATCACAATTTGTGTCAATCAATTTTTGGCGCCACTGCCGGGGAGGTGTGTGCGATTATCGTGTTTACGTTTGAAGATTAGTGTTTGAAGACCCTTCCTCGTGAAGTTATCGTTTTCTTTTATATAAAACTAAAAAAATACAAAAATATTTTATTTTTCTCGATTTATTTTCGTAGATTTATTAGAAAAACCAAAAAAAATACATTTCCTAAAGTATTTAAAAAACCAATAAAAATCACATCCGGTAGTCTCAACACCGGCCTTCTAATCGCCTTCTTCAAACTCTCGAATACCGCTTGGCACTCTTCGTCCCATATCCAAGCTTTGTTCTTCTTTAATAGGTTCTTCAAAGGGGATGCTATGGCCGAGTATCCCATGATGAACCTGCGGTAATAGTTCACCAAGCCAAGAAAAGATCTCAACTCCGTAACCTTGGTTGGTGGTTCCCAATCTTGGATAGCCTTTATCTTTGCACCGTCCATCATCAATCCTCCATCCTTGATCTTGTGTCCTAAGAACTCGACTTCATTTTAGGCGAAAGAGCACTTCTTCAATTTCACATAAAGTTCATTGTCTCATAACACCTGGAACACCTGTTTCAAATGCAAGACATGCTCCTCCAAGGTATGACTATAAACAACAATATCGTCCAAGTATACCACCGCAAATTTGTCAAGGAACTGGTGAAACAACTTATTCATGAGGGCGCAAAATGTCGCGGGATCATTGGTCAAGCTAAATGGCATGCCTAAGAACTCGTAAGAGCCATACCGAGTGACACACGTCGTCTTGGCCTCGTCTCCCTCTGCTATCCGTACTTGGTAGTACCCTGATCTCAAGTCCAACTTGGTGAAGTATCTCGCCTTTCCAAGTTGATCAAACAAATCCGCAATGAGAGGAATAGGGTACTTGTTCTTGATTGTCACCTTGTTAAGTACCCGGTAGTCTATTTACATTCCTTTGAAATAGCACTGGCGCACCATATGGGGCTTTTGAGGTCGAATGTAGCCCGCATCCATTAGCTCCCTGAGTTGGTTGCGTAACTCTTCCAACTCGGGTGGTGTATCCGGTAAGGGGCTTTGGCAGGGGGTTTGGAACTCGTCTCCAACTCGATGATATGATCCACCTCCCTCCTAGGTGGTAGTTTCATGGGTAACTCCTTGGCCATCACATCCTTGAACTCATCAAGTACCCGCTCGATCACCTTTGGTACCGTCCACCTTTGCTGAAAGGATTGAGAGGGGATGGAAGAAGTTTTACCCATCGTACTCGTCTCAATTCTTCGTCACTCGCCAAATAAAAAGGCTCGCTCTTGTTGAATCCCTTCTTGAATTGCATGGCCGAAAGAGTCTTTGATCCACTCTTGGCATCTCGCTCCGTGCCCACCATGCAAGTCTTTCCGCCATCTAGGATACACAAGGAATTAGCAAACGACATAGGGAAAGCTCGTACCCTATCGAGAAATTCCAACCCAAGAACCACTTTGAAATCATCCATCGGGACCACCGACAAATCAATCGTCCCCTCCCATTCTTCTATCTTCTCCTAAACGTCCTTAGCCACTCCATGAATGGCCTTGGCCGGAGAATTTACCGCCTTAATTCACTTCCTTTTGTAGCGTTAATCCCTAGCCGTTTAGCTTCATCATCCGCCATAAAGTTATGAGTCGCACCGGAATCAACAAGAGCACGAACCTTAACACCGTTGATGGTTGCTTCCACATATTGTAGGCCTTTTCCTAACAAACCTGACGGTACCTTCGTCTTTGCCTTGATTGCATTCAAGATCCTTATCGAACCCATGCTCCCGCCCTCACTCGTGTCTTCGTCTCCATGAGTCGACAAACCGTTGAGGCTCGATTTCTTCAGGTAGTCACGAGCTCTATGAGGTCCATCACATATGAAGCATCCACCACTTTTGTAGCTCGTCTTCAAGTTTTTATCCTTTCCGGTGGGAGGTTTACGTGCAGCATCGACCTTTGGTTGGGCATTCTTTTCTCCCTCACCTTTCTCTTGGTTCACCTTCTTATCTTCGGCTTGGACCGAGTTCCATCCTCGTACTATAAGTCAATCAAAGCCTCAACATGAGCATTAGACAGTAGAGAGATCTTGAACGACCACGTCGTCTAACCTCCGTCTAGCCCATCCTCGTAAACCATCAAGACAGTAAAAAGAGAGAGTCTTGGTCGAAAGTTCCCAGAATTTCCAAGACAAGTGGGGGTGAGACTCTAAGATCCTTGACGTACTCCCTATCGCCCCATATGTGCTTGAGTTTTACCAATCCGAATCTCGCCTCGTTCTTAGCATCTCCGGATAGGAAATGGCTTCTTAAAATCCGCCACAAATTCAACCCAAGTATCGATGGTACTCGTACCTCTCTTGATATCTCCATACCGACGTCTCCACCATAACGCTGCGGTATCCTTCAAGTATCGGGTCGCCATCTTGATCTTGGAAGCATCATCCGCCACATTGACACCTTCCAAGTATTGTTTCATTTCCCACAAGAAATCATCAACCGCCCTAGCTTCCCACTTTCCCACGAACAGTGATGGTTTGGGAACATCGATCTTTGGACCATGATTAGGGTTGCCGCCGCCACTAGCCAAGGACCGCTTGCACAGCGCCACGTCCGCTTGCAAGTCTTCAATGGTTTGATGAAGTGTGGAGACCTCTTCCCCAAACTCCTCTCGTATCTTCGTGATCTCGCCCATGAACGAATCTCTTAAGTCATGGATTTCACGCTTTAAGTCACCAGCAAGAGCATTGAGGGCCACTCGAAAGTCCTCCCTCATACTCGCGAAGGCGGAGTCCAAACCCATCCAAGTCCCACAATTGGTGGTCTATCAAATCCTACATGGGATTTCTCAACACCCGCGCACTCTCTGATCCAAACTTGCCAACAACGTCCTTGGAACGTTATCCTCTCTTCTTGGTTTTTGACGCACATCATCCGACCCTTTGTTCTCATCAATAACCTACTTACCACTAACAAGCGTTCTTCTCGATTTCAATCGCCATTGCCTCGAATCGACCTACTCTGATACCACTTGTCACGGACTTGTCTCGACAAGGGTCTTTCGTGCGGCACTTAGTCTCAATTAAGTCAGCCTTGCTCAAACACTCAACGATCTAGGCAACTAAGAAAGCTTTAAAGAAAGGAACACAAGTGAAAGGGGGAATGCTTTGTATTACTAAAGAGAATTTCACAAGAGAGAATACAAGTGAAGAATGAGATGATTTCCCCAAATGAGGATAACTCTATTTGTACTACACAAACTAGGGCTACAAATAGGCTTTAGTACAAGGGCCTGTATTCTACAATATTCTACAAGAAGCTTCTAGGTCTTCCATGAGCTTCCAATGGCTTCCAAGACCTTCTCCCACCTTCCATAGAATTCCACTAAGTCTTCTAGTTAAGTGTAGAACAATCCGGAATCTCGGGTAACCTCGTAAAATTAGGCGGGACGTGACAATGTGGTATATTAATTGTACTTTTTTAGTAAGGGGTATTTTAATAATATCATTACTGATTTGTAAATTTTATCACACAACATGGGGTACCATTGGGATACAAGCCCTTTGATACTTTTCAGATTATTAACAAGATATTTGAAATAAAAATAAAGAGTCACTACAAGAAATATGAGAACAGGTGACGGACTTTTCCTCGGCGACATATGTCGCTGGGGAATATGCACTAAACGACAAAAATAGATCCTACGTGGCACCAATTCTCGTAGAAAATTTAGTCAAAGTATTCTGAACTTTTCCCCGGCGACATGTCGCCGGGGATACATTAGTTTATTTTAAAAAAGATAATTAGTGTTAATTACGTTTGTTGTGACTTGGACAAACATTAAAAAGAGTTTTCCCCGGCGACATGTCGCCGGGGAAAGTATTATTAAAAATTGTAAAGTTTTATTAATATATCACAAATATATCAAAAATAAAAAGAGAGGTTTCCCCGGCGACATGTTGCCGGGGAAAGTGTTATTAAAAAAATTTAGAGTTTTATTAATATATCACAAACAACTCACAATTATATTTTTTACTAAAAGTTTTATTAATATATCAAAACTATATTTATTAAAAAACTAGAGTTTTTAATAATTAATATTTAAAAAATAGATTATTTAAAATTATTTGATATAAAATAATTTCGTCGGGGAAAACGTTTGACTTTGTTGACTTTTAATTGAACTACGTTTTTTAGATTTGTTTCGGTCCGATATTCCGTATATTTTAACAAAAAAATATATATATGTTTTTAAGGTGATATCGTTATACATAAACACATTCATATCGTTATACATCAACACATTCATATCATAAAAGTTTAAACAAAGTCTTCACATACAATAAATAAAACATACGAATTACATTGCAAATGACAAACTACTCGAAATCATACGAATTACATTGCACATGACAAACTACTCCAAATCAAGTTTTTCCATTTCATTGAGAACTTCGTGAAATAGTGCAGCCGAATTAACTGTATGTTGTTCCGGATGCATATGCATTTCCATTGTTGCCTTGAGTACACTTATCTTTCCACGCAAGTGCTTGCAGTTTGAGCACTCTCTATTTCTTGAAGATCCTAGAGAATAGTTTGTAGGTGTTGAAGGTCCAGAAGAATAGCTTGGAGGCGTTGAAGGTCCTGAAGAATAACTTGGAGGTGTTGAATGTCCTGCAGAGTAACTTGGAGCTCCAGGAGAACTCATCAATTCACGAAGTCGGGTCTCTTTCCATAAAAAAAATCCACATCCAAAATGTTTCGGAGGCTGTTAAATAGTAAAGAAATCAATTCTTTTAACAACTAACCAGAATATTTATATATTACACAAATAAAAAACATGTGATTGTTCACCTTTGATTTTGGACATGCATAGTATAGTTTACCGTAACTCTCAGGTTTATACGATTGTCGGAGAACTACATCTCCTTCTGCACACCTACACGCAAAAGCTTCATGTGGCACCATGTAAACCATCTTTTTGTGGTTGTGATGTTAAGAGTGTGTGATATGTTTGTGTTTGTGATAGTATCTGCTTTTATGGTATAAAAGATTATTTGGCGGGGGTATTTGGCAGGAGTAATTGGCGGGAGTATTTGGCGGGAGTATCGACTCATCCATTGAACATCGAATGTACAACCATAACATATCGACTCATCCATTGAACATCGAATGTATAACAATTATCCCCCAAGCGACTGTTGCTGGGGAAACCTGTGGTCTATAATATTTTTAGAAGTATCCCCGCCCCACGACAATGGTCGCTAGGGGAAAATACATCTTTAAAATATTTATTTAAAACCGACTTTCCCAGCACATGTCGCTGGGGATCTCTATAATTAAGTTAGTCCTAATTTAACCGAGAAGAATCCCCAGCGACATGTGCTGGGGGAAAGGTTGCCACCGTGGCACAAATTGGCTTGACTGAAAAACGTGTGGACCCACGTCTTCCGCTGGGATTCTCGCTGGGGATTGTATCCCTGACAGAGTATCCCCAGCGACATGTCGCTTTCCCCCCCCAACCCTCCGACATGTCCTGGGAAAACCCAGAAATGACCGCTGTGGAAAACCCCGATTGTTGTAGTGAGAGGTCCCCCTCCGGACCGGCCAACGCCTGACGATCGGAAAAGAGGCGGCGGGCGTTGTTTTGATTTAGGGCTAGGGTTTGTTGGGGAAAGAATGAAGATAAAAAAGGCGGGGCAGTTTTAATATACACCATTGGTTCATCTGTCTTCAATACGCAGAATGACATTGACCCTTTCAATAGCTTGACGTACATCATCCATTGATACATGATCACCGCCTGTGAATATATTTAAAACAATATAAATCAGTGACATCATTACGATGTATCAAATAATTAATATGTATAAGAAAGTAGTTTGTTTTATTAGGTTTATAACAAACCTCTTCGAGCAGCAAGTCTAGTAGATTCATCGCCTATCTCTTGAAGATCACCCCAAACTGAGCCTGGTGTTGATTTAGCAACAAGGTTGCAAATGACTTCTTTGTATTCCTCCAAAATATATTCTTTTAAATATGAACTGAACATCTTTTGACAGACCATACGGAAAACCGGTCTCGATTTGGTGTAGAACGGGTCTTGGAAGCACTTTTTGTAGTAGTGTCTTCATCTAGTGACCAAAGTCTATTAGTAGCACCTATAACAAGCACTAATGTTCCCTTGTTTCTGTAGTACCCCTCCTCCATCTCAGTTAAAAGCTATATAAAATAAGAAAGATATGAATAATTTTGAATGTGGAAAAAAAAAGTAAGTAAGTAACTCCCAATACCGTCTTCCACGGGTTATGGGTCTCAATACCGTCTTCCACAGTGTATGGGGGAGGTTGAGACGTAGACAGCCCTACCCCTACCAAAGGTAGAGAGGCTGCTTCCGGTTCTACCAAAGGTAGAATAGGACCTCAGGCCTTGTAGGGGGAATAATTTTGAATGTGGGATTTAGTATAATCTGTGTTCTGGAATGTTTTAGATATTGTTTCAAGGGGATATACAAGAAGACAAGAACCACACTGAACCCAAACTAGATGACAAAAGAAAACAATAGGAAGCTAAAACTTAACACTGTGTTTTTGTATTTGAAGAGTAGAAACCAGTGGGCTGAAACTTTCTATCCTCTCCTAGTAGTTTTAGCTTTAGTAAAGAGCAAAATTGGGATTACTTCAAAAGCACTTCATCAACAACAAACAAATCACTTGTTTATCTCCGAATTCAAATTATGCGTGTTTACCTGATTTAAAGCTTTAGTAGATTTAGGATTTCTTTCTTCACCTGCAATGACATCTAAATCTTCAATACGATGGATGGCGACCATCTTTTTGCTTCATTAAAGAGTCTTTTAATCCTAACAGCTCCTGCTCGTGTTGCAACATCCCTAGCATAAAGGGGAAAAAAATGATACTTTGGCTTCATGAGCCATAGCATGAACTAATGTAGTTTTCCCTGTTCGAGGAGGACCAAAAAGGAAAATCCCTTGTGGTAGGCTCTTGCGTTCACTCTTTCCTTGTAGTACACATATATACTACAATGTTCAAATGCATAATTAATTAAATCCACAATATGAAGTATGTATGAAACAGAATACTACATATACCTGTCGAAATTGTTTTATAATATCATCAACCCCCATTAATTCATCAAATGACACATTTTGTGGTTCTCTCTTTAGCAAAAAGAGCTCAAGTATTGGAGAAGAAACCGCATCCATCCACTTGGAGGTAAGATTCGAAATGCCATTCCTTATTGGTCCTAAGAAAAGTAACATACTATTTGACGACTGAGTATGCAACTTACGAACAAATTGGATCCATATAGTCCCCATGGTAAAAACAAAAGAAAATGGATCCATATAGTCCCAAATCACCCCCAATGGTAAAAACAAAAGAAATTAACAATAACAGTTACAAAACCGATAAAGGCATGTATGTTTTTAAGAGTGACAAATAACAAAAAGAAACCAGCCTTATAAAGTAAAAGCTAAGATAAAATATGCATACCAAAAGTTTTAATCTCCCTGCGATTCTCCTCGTTTGTGCATCGGCATTGGAATCTGGAAGGCGTAGTAATTTGCTACAAAACCATCCCAAATACAGCAACAACTAACATTGTGTATCAAAATTTTTAAAACGTAAAATAGCCCTAGAGTACGTAAGTATCAGCATCTATTATAATAATAATTATTATTATTATTGATATTACTAAGCATAATTACGGAATTACCCTGCCGCTGGCATTGTGATTGAAGCCGGATAGCGGAAAAGACAACGAATGAATCTGCAATGAAACATAAACGGGATCCAATGCAATTAGATAACTGATCAACAATTTCTTCTAAAAATATATATATATATATATATAAAGGTGGGTAAGAAACAAGTTCACCTTAAAATTAATATGATTACTGGAATGAAGCAACAAAGGGACTGTTGGAATGCAAATGGAAGGATTTGTTGTCATTGAACATCGATGGATTTCACTTAATTCTCAAATTAACCCGAGTGCATTACTTCAATTGTCGCTAGTTGCCCCAAACTTATTTTTTTATATTTTTGTTTCAAATAAAAAAGGGGCACATTATTCAACTTAGATTTTGTTTCCAATCAAGTTACTCTAACTTTTTTTTTACACATATATTTTTTTTAGCCAATTTAGGTTTTTCTATCACTTCTCGTTAAAAAATTAACGGCCACTTTATTATTTCCGTAAATGAATATTTTATGAAATTTAAGGGGTTTTTTGACATTTTTTTTCACTAAAACAGAATTATATTGGTAAACTCCCATATTACTTACGTGATCAAAAACAAAGAATACCTAATCAAGTGAACAAATCAAAGCGACCGACAAAAGTGAAACCCCTTCTTCTTTGTTAAGGTAAATTAAATTGATATTCTTGCTTTTAAAATCTCATTCAGGGGCAAGGGTTGTGTTGGTATCTGTGCTTGTCTGCAAGTGGTATCTCGCCTGCAATTTCAGAAGGTTCAACAGTATATTTTGGAAGAGTTTTGCTAGAACCACAAAATGTTTACAAAGAAACATCCACAAAATGGAGTTGGCAATGTGTGATTGGTGTTTTTTGCTTTAGTTTCTCTTTTTTCTCTTTGATTGAACCAATCACACATTGCCAACTCCATTTTGTGGATGTTTCTTTGTAAACATTTTGTGGTTCTAGCAAAACTCATTTTGGAATAGTTAAGGCTTCATGTGCCTGTTAATGCTCTTTTTGGCCATGGTTCTATTGGTGAATTTGTTAATTCCCACGTGGGCACATACTCCTTTTTAAACAAAAAACATGAAATATTTTTCCTCGACTAAACCAGAGGTGAATGGCCCAATAACCTTTCATATATCCACTATTGGGCAGAAACCACCTATAAGCCCGTTTTTCATATTAACAGGGCTTTCAAGGGGGCTCTTTTCAATTTTTTTTTAGTAGTGCCAGTTTTAAGGGAATCTGAAGTATTAGGGAATTTTAGATCAAAAAGTGAAACCCATCGATCTTAAATGGCTGTTCAATGTAGCATGACAACAAACCCTTCCATTTGCATGCCAATTCTCCCCTTGCATCATTCGGATAATCGGATTAAGTTGAAGGTACCTTTTCTTTTCCAACTTCACAATTTTGAATATATATATATATATATATATATATATATATATATATATATATATATATATATATATATATAATCCGGATCGATTGAGAAGGTTTTTATTTTGAGAAGATTGAGAAGGTTTTCAAAAATGATACATTTATAACTTTGATTCAAGATTTTCAAGTGTAAAACTCATTTTACTGTGATTATAATTCAAAATATGTAAAAAAAATCGAATCAATGTTAAAAATATCTCGATTTTGTGATATAAGTATAATACTGAATCATCTATACAAATTTAATGAACATTTACCATAACTCGATTTTAACACTGTTTTGTGAATCAATTTTGTGATTTATAGATTTGATTCACTATTAAATGATGTTTACTCGTGAATCAAATCAAAAAATATAAATTAATTTGCTCAAACGTAGATTTCTCAATCTTCTCAAAATAAAAACCTTTTTAATAGAACCGTAGCCTATATATATATATAAACAATTGTCGTAAATGATATATTTAAACCCACAAACTCATGTATACGGCTAAGCTAAGCCAAATTAACAAAAAACCCCATGTTTTTATCCGAACGGTTAAAAATCATCAAAACTTCTGTACACATGTGGGCGTTAGAAAAGTTTTTTAAGAATCTAATTGTATGTGTTTATGCTAAGTATATTCAGCAATCAAGGCGGTTATCGGTTCCATTATCTGGCTTCCATTACAATGCTGGCAGCAGGGTACTTCTTACAACCCGGGTTAGTTTCATGTGTACATATTATATAGTGCTCTGTGTGTTACTTGTTTTTAGATACTTTAAACTAACTACTAAGATTTATTGAACCATCTTAAATGTAACCAAAATATGAAACTTGAAACCTCAATTTAACCTTTCTTTTAAACCTTTTTTCTTACTAAATAGGTAAATAAACTTATGCAACTCTTTGATATCTCCACTATTTAAGCTAATCAAAGTTCCATACATCTGCCACCGCATATCCCAACTACTAATGTTTTAATGTAGTACAGTAGTTTACAATTCAGTAAACATGATTTTGTTACTCTATTGGGATGGTTTTGTAGCAAAATACAACGGGTGCCAGCTTCCAATGTCAATGCACAAACAAGGAGAGTCTTGCAGACATTGAAACTTTTGGTATATATGCACTCCTTTTTAGGTCTTTACACTCATAAATGACAAACATATACTCAGTATATGCATATCATACTTTTGAACGACGGGTTTCTTATGATTCTTTATCAATTTTACAAACATCCAAGCCTTTATTGGTTTGTAAGTCATTATTGTTTCTTTTGTTTTTTCCGCAGAGGGTGATTTAGGACCATGTACACAATTTGTTCCTAATTTGCTGACTCAGACTTTCAATTGGATGTTCCTTTTCTTAGGACCAATAAAGGATGCCATTTCAATTCTTAACAACAAGTGGGTGGCTGTTGTTCTTAATCCAATACGTGAACTCTTATGGCTAAAAAGAGAACCAAGAAATGTATTATTTAATGAATTAATAGGTGTTGATCATATCATACGACCATTTCGACGTGTAAGTTTAGTCTCTTGTTCAGAACATACATGCTTATGAACTTGGTTATATCATCTTGTGGATTTGATTAATTTTACATTTGAACTTTGTAGTATATATGTATACTACAAGGAAATAGTGCATACAAGAAATACAATGTGAGGTTACCGTATGGGGTTTTGCTTTTTGGTCCTCCGGGAACAGGGAAAACGACATTAGTTCATGCTATGGCCCATGAAGCCAAAATGGCATTTTTCCCCCTTTCTGCTAGGGATGTTGCAACACCAGCAGGAGCGGTTAGGATTGTAAAAATTTTTAATGAGGCAAGAAGGCGGTCACCATCCATCGTTTTCGTTGAGGATTTAGATATCATTGGAGGTGAACAAAGAAACTCTGAATCCGATGTAGCTTTAGAGCAGGTAAACAAAACTATAGGAGAGAACAGGAAGTTTCAGCCTATTTGTTTCTTATGTCATCTAGTTCGGGTTCAGTTTGATTCTTGTCTTGTTGTTTATCCGCTTGAAATCTAATATTCTAGGACACAAAATTTAGACTAAATTTGCATGGGATTTATTTCTTTTTTTCTTTCTTTATGTTATAGCTTCTTTCTGAAATGGACAAGGGGCACTACAAAAAAGATGGAAGGTTGGTCCTGGTTGTAGCTGCTACTAATAGAGTTGAGTCACTGGATGAAGAGTTGCGTGATTATAGCAACTTCTCTACGTCATTTCATGTGGCTAAACCAAATGAAGATTGTAGGAGAAAGATGTTCGGATTATATATAGAAGAATTTATTTTGGAGGAAGACAAAGAAGCCATTTGCATCCTTGTTGCTAAATCAACACCCGGCTTAGTTTGGGGTGATCTTCAAGAGATAGGCGATGAATCTACTAGACTCGCTGCTCGAAGAGGTTTGTTATAAACCTAACAATACTAACTTTTGTTTTATACATATTAATCGATACATAAAATTAATGTCATTGGTATATTTTTTAAACTAATTTTTCTAGGAGGTCATCATGTGACAATAGATGATGTTCATCAAGCTATTGAGAGGGTCAATGGCAATTTGCGTATTGATGAAAGATGAACCAGTGAAACATGAACCAGGGAACTGACTTTGGAACAAGGCAATCAACTCAAGATGGCTCATTCAACTATGGCATGTTTATCTGTTAATCGGTTTGAAATTAATTATCTGTTCGTTACTTAGGCATACAATCGATAACTCAAGAAAATTTACATGTTTCTTAGGGAAGTGATACATTATTTGTTTCTCTATCTATATCTTGAATATGAATCCAAGTACATAACATATGAAACAGTTTGTTATATTAAGATGCTATATTTTAATAACTCGTCGTTAATTTCTTTTTTACATGCCTATATCGTTTATATTTTTATGAAATTCTCACCCAATAGTATATCTGTAGTAGAGGTATACACAAAACTGTTAAAACTGTCCAAACTGTAACAATCTGGCCGGTTTGGCCAGGTTATGTAACATACTTCAGCCTGCCATCAGTGGTAAATACGTGAAACCGTCAAATCCAGTTCGAGGGACGGTATTGATTTCTTTCGCAGGCCGTGTCGGCCATTATTACACTATAAGATTGTATATACTTATATGAAATGATGTGAAACTTCTTTATGCAATTCCATGATTGTATATTGAAATCTGCGTTTTGTACCAATAATATATTGTTAGATATAGGATTGCGTATTGACTGTACTTAGTGTGCAAGAATAATATCTTCTTTTCATTTAGAAGGGGGGTATTGCATAATGCATATATATAACCTTCCAACAAAATAGTACAAAGAGCTTCGGGTATAAGATCGAGCTTCAGGTACCACATAAGAGTACTTCTGCATGACGTAGAATAGAGGTGTAACAAACTTTACAAACTTACTAGGTAATACACTTTACCTCAACTAGCTAAAATACGCTCCAAAGAAGCCAAACATCCATAGTTTCCCAACTAACAAGATTGACAAGTAACCACCACGTGTGGCCGAGTGGGCAAAGACTTTTGACTATTATCACCAAAATCTGAAAGGTCTAAAGTTCAACTCATGCCTAATACCAGCAAACCTGAAATGACCACGCTAACCTCCTCGAATGAGAAAGATTACCCGATTTGAGTATGTGTGACGGTACGTGCACCCAAACCCCGTGGTTTAATCAACAAGATGTTTGCAAACTATAATCAAAAAAGAAAAAACAAGGATGACAATCAAATTGACTAAAAATGAATAAACAACGGTCTAAAAAAGCGGCAACACCACACGGGTTCACAATGGTCTTGCCGAAAGGTTCAACCGAGGGTCACCTCTGGCTGGTTTAAGTAATTACTAGTAATTAAGTTGTCATTTTTTGAAACCGTAGTTAGGCCAAGATTTTTGGCAAAACCTGCCAGACTGTGTACACAACATAAGTATTATCTTCAGATTATAACAAATTCAAATTCTAAAACTAGGTATATTTTGTTACTGAATACTAGTTATAATTGGGGTTTTGAAATAAATTATTGCTATTCGTTTTATTTTATGAAAACATCTTATATCAATGTTAACAAGCAAGATTACCCGCGCGTTGCTGCGGGCGTTAATTTTTCGCGCGTTGTTGCGGGACGTTAATTTTTTATTTTTATTTTTATTTGTTTTTTCGCGCGTTTTTTTTATGTTTAATAGTGTAAGTTTATTTTTTCTTGCACGTTACTGCTAGGCGTTAATTTTTCGTGCGTTGTTGCGTGTCATTAATTCTTTTTTTTTTCCTTTAATTTTGTGCGAGTTTATTTTGTCGCGGTCTCATATTTAAAAGAGCGGGTTTACTTTTTTCAGTATCGTGTTAGTAGTTTTTTTTTTTAAAGGACCATACGCGTTGGTTGCGTGGCGTTAAATTTTTTTTTTATTATTATTTTTTTTTTTTATTTTTTTTGCGAATTTTTTTTTGTCTCATGGTGTAAAATGTGCGAGTTTATTTTGTCGGTCTCATATTTAATAGTGCGGGTTTACGTTTTCAGTATCGTGTTTAGTAGTTTTTTTAATGGACATCACGCGTTGTTTTGCGTTCAGCCTATAAAAATTTAATTTATTTTTATTTTATATTATTTTTTTTTGTGCGAAAAATTTTTTTTTGTCTCATGGTGTAAAATGAAACTGTTTAAGTCAATCGGAAATGTTACCGCGGGTATTTTTTTTTATCTGAATGCTCGCGTATCTTTTTATAACATTTTTTCCTCCTTATTTTGTGCCGACAAATAAAAAAAAAAAAAAAAAACTAATTGGGGTCGGCGCCAAATTTTTTTAGGCTAAATTCTTTTTTGTTGGCCTCATTTTTTTGTGCCCAGCACAATAAGAACAGTAGCAGGGCTACAGTGCTTAAGATGAAGAGTGCACATGTTTGAAAAACCCGTCGTTTTGAATGAAATTTACGCGAGGGCGTTAATTTGTTCGTGCGTTTTGCGTGTCATTAACAATTTAAAAAAAAAAAAAAAAAAAACTAATTGGGCCGAGCCAAATTTTTTAAGCTAAATTTTTTGGGTCTCTTTTTGGCCAAGCACCGTAGCACTGTAGCAGTGCTACAGTGCTTAAGATGAATAGTGCACATGGGTTGAAAAACGCCGTCGTTTTGAATGAAAAATGTGTAGGATAGTAATGTTTAATGTGATTTGCTTTATGTGAAAGTCATTTAATATAGTAAACGTATTATTTTGATGGGACGGTAGATCTCAAACTCCCTTTTAGTTGTGCCCTCGTTAGTTCTGCTCTTCTTCATACATTCGCCTAAAACTCTAAATACTTTCTTGTACCTTCTTCAAGTCGTAACTGGCGAATTAGTGTTAATGCATTATATAAATAACGGTCGTCTTCCTAAAAACGGTCGGGTTCTCTGACCCCTCTCACTATTTTGCAATTGCTAATAAACTTTAAGCATGAATGGCTCCAAAAGTAACCGGCTCTCTTCGTGCATATATGATGGAGGCCCAAGTATTGAAAAACGGGCTGACTTGTTTTTAGAAGCCCAAGATCGTGTGAAGAAAAGGGCTTCAGTAAAACAGCCATAACTTTTGATCCGTAAGTCCGTTTCAGGCCCGTGACCACTCAAATCGAAGGGAAAAATGAGGCGGACGCAGCTCTAACCACCCTTTAGCTAGTTACGGATTTTTCGAAGCCCAAAACCCTCGTTTATTATGAGTTATTTACATTTTTCTGTTTTTTTGATTTTTTTTGTTGGACTTGTTTTTGTTCTAGCTCACGGCCCATCTGTCTTTTTAGGCCCGTTTCAGTTTTGTGAGCCTATTTAAACAATCTGATGTAACCCTAGCCAGACAGTTATCAGTTTTAATAAAAATAAACCATTGGCCGCTGTTTGCCAAGAAATTTTACCCTAATAATCGGCATTCAATCGAATCAACGATTGTTGGAAGAATTGTTTTTGGTATTCGTAGAATCAACAGATCCAATTTGCTATCTTGTTTTTTAGTCTACATCAGTTGGTATCAAGAGCCGAAGTTCTTGATTAAGATGCCTCCAAGGAAAAACAGGACTCTTAATGAGATACATGAACAAGAATTGAAAGATCGTGTTATGGCAATATGGAAGAGCGATTTGATCAATTGTCTGACCGGATGGATCAGTTGATGAATAGGCGTGGTAATCGTAACGTCCGGGGTACTGATGAAGAACAGTCAGAAAACCCATTTGGGGAGGATGACGATTCATCTTCTGATGAACAGTCAGGAAGACGACCAAGGCGAAATCAAAGGGAGGATAATAGGCGTTGGGAATCTGGAATGAGAGTTAATATTCCTGATTTTGCTGGGGATACTTTGAGTCTTGAGGGGTTCATTGATTGGCTTGTTGCGGTTGAAGAGGTGTTCGAGTTCAAAGAAGTCCCTGAAAACAAGAGGGTTTCATTGATCGCTACCAAACTTCGTAGTAGGGCATCCGCGTGGTGGCAACAATTGAAACTGACAAGGGAGAGGGTTGGAAAGCCAAGGATCACGAGTTGGCAGAAGATGAAGAAGTGCATGAGGGTTAATTTTATTCCTCATAATTACCAACGGCAGATGTACCAGCGGTTACAGAATCTGAAACAGGGGTCCAAATCTGTTGAAGATTATACAACCGAATTTTACCAGTTAATTGCAAGGAATGACATTCAAGAGACAGAAGATCAGCTTGTCTCCCGATACATTGGTGGTTTAAGAGTCCAGATCATGGATTCTGTTAACATGTTTGATCCAATGACACTTTCTGATGCATATCAGCGTGCATTAGCTTTTGAGAAGCAGAACCGTCGAGTGGGAAGTTCATCCTCTCCTGCCATAACAGGTGCTTCTGGTTCGGGTAACGTGGCATCTCATTTTGCTCCCAGTCAGGCTAAAGCAGGTGGTGGCAATACTGGACCAGTTTCTAGAGCAAGCGGTAGTAGTGGGTTGAAGTGCTTTAACTGTGGTGAACCTGGTCACCGACAGTCGGAATGTAAGAAGGCTGGTAAGAGACACTTATTTGCTGATCCGGAGGGAGATGATGATGCGGCTTATGAAGAGTATGAAGAAGCCCCAGTTTATAATGAAGAACCCGAGTGTGAGGAGGTGTATGTGTCTGGAGATGTGGGGGTGAATTTGGTGGTAAGGCGCTCTTGCTTAACACCCAAAGCTGATGGAGATGATTGGCTCAAGCATAACATCTTTCACTCGACATGCACTATTTTGGGTAAGGTTTGCACTTTTGTTTGTGATTCTGGTAGTTGTGATAATTTGATAGCTGCAGAAGCAGTCCAAAGGCTAGGATTGAAGACTAAAAATCATCCCAAACCATATAAGTTACAGTGGCTTAAGAAAGGCGGTGTGGTGACAGTTTCTAAGCGTGCCCATGTTTTGTTTTCTGTGGGAAACACTTATAAGGATAATGTTTGGTGTGATGTGGTACCCATGGATGCTTGTCACTTGTTGTTGGGAAGACCTTGGGAGTATGATCATAATATAACTCACAATGGGAGAACTAATACTTATAGTTTCCTATTTGGGGGAGTGAAGATTACTTTGATGCCCAATAAACCCAAGGAAGTAGTTAGTAAACCTATTGGTACTTTACTAACACTTTCGTAGTTTGAAGGCGAGCTAGAGATGGGAGACGATGTTTTTATGCTAATAGGGAAGAAGGTTGCTGAAGATAGTGAAATTCCTGAAGCCATGATTCCTTACTTGAGGAATTTTTGGATGTTTTCCCTGATGGATTGACACCATTGCGTGACATCCAACATCATATTGATTTAGAGCCTGGGTCACAATTTCCTAACATGCCACATTACAGGTTGAGCCTGAGAGAGCATGAGGAGTTACGTAGGCAGGTTGAGGAGTTGGTTTCTAAGGGTCACGTTCGTGAGAGCATGAGTCCGTGTGTTGTTCCTGCCCTATTGACTCCCAAGAATAATGGTACATGGCGTATGTGTGTTGATAGTCGAGCCATCAATAAGATTACTGTGAGGTACAGGTTTCCTATTCCTCGCCATGATGATTTGCTTGACCAGATTAGTAGTGCTACTATTTTTACAAAGTTGGATTTGAAGAGTGGGTATTACCAGATTCATCTTAGACCTAGTGATGATAGAAAGACCGTTTTAAAGACTCGTGAAGGGTTGTATGAGTGGTTGGTGATGCCTTTTTATTTATCAAACGCACCAAGTACATTTATGCGTGTGATGAATCAATTGTTCAGGCCTTTTATTGGCAAGTTTGTGGTTGTTTATTTTGATGACATTCTTATTTATAGTGCTTCTTTTAATGAGCATGTCACCCATGTGAGGCAGGTCTTGACCTTGCTTCGGAAGGATAGTTTTTATGCAGCCACAAAGAAGTGTGTGTTCATGACCCCTAAAGTTTTATTTTTGGGGTATGTTGTTTCTGGTGATAGCATACAGGTGGATGAGTCTAAAGTAGCAGCTGTTCAAGAGTGGCCAACTCCAACTACCATTACTTAAGTTCGGAGTTTTCATGGTCTTGCTTCTTTCTATAGGCGATTTATTCCTAATTTTAGTTCCATTATGGCCCCTTTGACAGATTGCATGAAGGGAAAGTCATTTGTTTGGATGGAGGAAGCAGAGTTGGCTTTTCAGGTTGTCAAAGAAAAGCTTACTACAGCACCAATCTTGATATTGCCTGACTTTTCTAAGGTTTTTGAGCTTCATACTGATGCCTCAAAGGTTGCTATTGGTGGGGTTCTTAGTCAAGGTGGGTGACCTGTTGCCTATTTTAGTGAGAAGTTAACAGGGCCGAAGTCTAGGTACACTACTTATGACTTGGAGTTTTATGTAGTGGTCCAAGCTGTGAAGCATTGGCGCCATTACTTGTTTCATAAGGAGTTTGTTTTGTTCACTGATCATGATTCCTTAAGGCATATTCGTACTCAAGATAAGGTATCCCATAAGCATGGGCGTTGGTTGGCATTTCTTGAGAAGTTTACTTTTGTGGTGAAACACAAAACTGGTGTTTCCAATCGAGCTGTTGATGCCTTAAGCAGGAGGAGTGGTTTGCTTGTAACAATGCAGGTTGATGTTTTCGATGTCATTCGTAACATGGTGGCTGTGGACCCATTATTTTCTGTTTTTTTGTAGGGTGTGCAGGCTGGGGAGAAGTTAGATTTCTTTCTGCATAATGGGTTCCTTTTCAAAAGGGAGATAACTTGTATTCTTTGATTCAGTCTTGATTGCAAATTATTAAGGAATTACATGGTGAGGGGCATGTTTGTCGTGATCACACTTTACAATTGGTGCAAGCCTCTTATTACTGGCCCAATATGAGGAAAGAGGTGGATCGGTATGTCAAGAGGTGTCATGTATGCCAGGTCTCAAAGGGCACGGCTACTAATGCATGTCTCTATATGCCTTTGCCTATTCCTTTGTAGCCATGGGATGATATTAGCATGGATTTTGTGTTAGGGCTACCTCATACTCAAAGGGGTAATGATTCATGAAAATTTGGTTCGTGCCAATTCCAAGTACAAACAAGATGCGGATCATAAGCGGAGACATGTTGATTTTGAAGAGAGTAACTTTGTATGGGTTGTTTTGACTAAGGATCATTTTCCTGTTGGAGAGTATAACAAGTTGTCTGCTAAGAAGATTGGCCCGCTGAAGATTATGGAGAAGATTAATTCTAATGCTTTCCGTCTGAAATTGCCAAGCCATATTGGGTGTTCTGATGTTTTTAATGACCTTGCTATGAATTCAAGGACGAATTTTGTCTACCCAGGGGGGAATGATGGAGGCAAGTATTGAAGAACGGGCTGACTTGTTTTTAGAAGCCCAAAATCATGTGAAGAAAAGGGCTTCAATAAACAGCCATAACTTTTGATCCGTAAGTTTGTTTCAGGCCCGTAACCACTCAAATTGAAGGGAAAATTTTTTGCCTACGGTTGCTGCAACATTCTTCTAAAGGAAAAGTGGTTAAGGTTAGTTTCTATGGGATCAATACGAACTGTGATGTTGGGTGTCATATGATTGTGTTGGTGGTGGCGAGATTGTGAAGGCATGGACTCTGTGGTGGATGAACATGAGAATCAAATCAGGAGCATGGATTACTTCTCTACATGAAAGGCCTACTTGCATCTTAGAAGTAATTGGTTCAATTAAATCAGGAGCATGTATGTCCTTTTTTTATATTTATCACCAGCTTTTTCCAAATGTAATATCACTGAATTTAAAGAACTATTAATTAGTCCAATATACAAGAAGTGTTGTTTTCCTCTTCAAGTTTAGTGAGATTAATTATGATTCTGATACAATTTTGCTTATGGAGTATACTTTCTGTTGTATGTGTGATTTCTTACAATAAGCAACTCCAAAATAAAAAAGTTACCATAAACAAAAAAGAAACTTACACCGGATGCAGCAAAGCACGGGTTTTGAAAACTTGTTAAACACATTAAGTAAGATTTTATGTCAATATCTCTTGATATATAGTTGGTGCATAAAAAAGAATGGCATTTTGATGGAGGCCCAAGTATTGAAGAACGGGCTGACTTGTTTTTAGAAGCTCAAGATCGTGTGAAGAAAAGGGCTTCAGTAAAACAGCCATAACTTTTGATCCGTAAGTTCGTTTCAGGCCCGTAACCAATCAAATCGAAGGGAAAAATGAGGCGAACGCCGTTGTATCTACCCTTTAGCTAGTTAAGGATTTTTCGAAGCCCAAAACCCTCGTTTACTATGAGTTATTTACATTTTTCTATTTTTTTTATTTTTTGTTGGACTTGTTTTTGTTCTAGCTCATGGCTCATCTGTCTTTTTAGGCCCATTTTAGTTTTGTGAGCTTATTTAAACAATCTACTGTAACCTTAGCCAGGGAGTTATGAGTTTTAATAAAAATAAACCATTAGCCGCTATTTGCCAAGAATTTTTACCCTAATAATCGGTATTCAGTCGAATCAACGATTGTTGGAAGAATTGTTTCTGGTATTCGTAGAATCAATAGATCCAATTTGTTATCTTGTTTTATTCACTACATCAGTTGGTATCGAGAACCAAAGTTCCTGATTAAGATGCGTCCAAGGAAAAACAAGACTCTTAATGAGATACATAAACAAGAATTGGAAGATCATGTTATGGCAAGAATGGAGGAGCGATTTGATCAATTTGTCGATCAATTGTCTGACCGGATGGATCAATTGATGAACAGGCATGGTAATCGTAACAGTCGGGGTACTGATGGTGAACAGTTAGACAACCCATTTGGGGAGGATGACAATTCATCTTCTGATGAACAGTCAGGAAGACGACCAAAGCAAAATCAAAGGGGGGATAAAAAGCGTTGGGAATCTGAAATGAGATTTAATATTCCTAATTTTGCTAGGGATACTTTGATTCCTGAGGGGTTCATTGATTGGCTTGTTGCGGTTAAAGAGGTGTTTGAGTTCAAAGAAGTCCCTAAAAACAAGAGGGTTTCGTTGATCGCTACCAAACTTCGTGATAGGGCATCCACGTGGTGGCAACAATTGAAACTGACAAGGGATACGGTTGGAAAGCCAAGGACCATGAGTTGGCAGAAGATGAAGAAGTGCATGAGGGCTAATTTTATTCCTCATAATTACCAGCGGCAGATGTACCAGCGGTTACAGAATCTGAAACAGGGGTCCAAATCTGTTAAAGATTATACAACCGAATTTTACCAGTTAATTGCAAGGAATGACATTAAAGAGACAGAAGATCAGCATGTCTCCCAATACATTGGTGGTTTAAGAGTCTAGATCATGGATTCTGTTAACATGTTTGATCTAATGACACTTTCTGATGCATATCAGCGTGCATTAGCTTTTGAGAAGTAGAACCGTCAAGTGGGAAGTTCGTCCTCTCCTTCCATAACATGTGCTTCTGGTTCAGGTAACATGGCATCTCATTTTGCTCCCAGTCAGGCTAAAGCAGGTGGTGGCAATACTGGACTAGTTTCTAGAGCAAGCGGTACTAGTGGGTTAAAGTGCTTTAACTATGGTGAACCTGGTCACTGACAGTCGAAATGTAAGAAGGCTGGTAAGAGACACTTATTTTCTGATCTGGAGGGAGATGATGCGGCTTATAAAGAGTATGAAGAAGCCCTAATTTATGATGAAGAACCCGAGTGTGAGGAGGAGTATGTGTCTGGAGATGTGGGGTAAATTTGGTGGTAAGGCGCTCTTGCTTAACACCCAAAGCTGATGGAGATGATTGGCTCAAGCATAACATCTTTTAGTCGACATGCACTATTTTGGGTAAGGTTTGCACTTTTGTTTGTGATTCTGGTAGTTGTGATAATTTGATAGCTACAGAAGTAGTCCAAAAGCTAGGATTGAAGACTGAAAATCATCCCAAACCTTATAAGTTATAGTGGCATAAGAAAGGCGGTGAGGTGATAGTTTCTAAGCGTGTTCATGTTCTGTTTTCTGTGGGAAACACTTATACAAATAATGTTTGGTGTGATGTAGTGCCCATGGATGCTTGTCACTTGTTGTTGGGTAGACCATGGGAGTATGATCGTGATATTACTCACAATGGGAGAACTAATACTTATAGTTTCCTATTTAGGGTAGTGAAGATTACTTTGATGCCCAATAAACCTAAGGAAGTAGTTACTAAACCCACTGGTACTTTACTAACACTTTCGCAGTTTAAAGACAAGTTGGAGATAAGAGATGATGTTTTTGTGCTAATAGGGAAGGAGGTTGTTAAAGATAGTAAAATTCCTAAAGCCATGATTCCTTTACTTAAGGAATTTTTGGATGTTTTCCCGGATGAGTTACCGGATGGATTGCCACCATTATGTGACATCCAGCATCATATTGATTTAAAGCCTAGGTCATAATTGCCTAATAGGCCACATTACAGGATGATCCCGGGAGAGCATGAGGAGTTGCGTAGGCAGGTTGAGGAGTTGGTTTCTAAGGGTCACGTTCGTGAGAGCATGAGCCCGTATGATGTTCCTGCCCTATTGACTCCCAAGAAGGATGGTACATGACGTATGTGTGTTGATAGTTGAGCCATCAATAAGATTACTGTGAGGTACAGGTTTCCTATTCCTCGCCTTGCTGATTTGCTTGACCAGATTAGTGGTGCTACTATTTTTACGAGGTTGGATTTGAAGAGTGGGTATTACCAGATTTGTCATAGACCTGCTGATGAATGGAAGACCACTTTCAAGACTCGTGAAGGGTTGTATGAGTGGTTGGTGATGCCTTTTGGTTTATCAAATGCACGAAGTACATTTATGCGTGTGATGAATCAATTGTTCAGGCCTTTTATTAGCAAGTTTATGGTTGTTTATGATTAAATTCTATTTAAAGTGCTTCTTTAAAGAGCAATGTCATCCAAGTGAGGCAGGTTCTAACCTTGCTTCGGAGGATAGTTTTATCAGTCCACAAAGAAGTGTGTGTTCATGACCCCTAAAGTTTTGTTTTTGAGGTATGTTGTTTTTGGTGATGGCATATAGGTGGATTAGTCTAAAGTAGCAGTTGTTCAAGTGTGGCCAACTCCAACTACCATTACTGAAGTTCTGAGTTTTCATGGTCTTGCTTCTTTCTATAGGCGATTTATCCCTAACTTTAGTTCCATTATGGCCCCTTTGACAGATTGCATGAGGGAAAGTCATTTTTTTTGGATGGAGGAAGCAGAGTTGGGCATTCATGCCTTGTAAATAAAAATCGTACTACATCACCAATCTTGATATTGCCTGACTTTTCTAAGGTTTTTGAGCTTCATACTAATGCCTCAAAGGTTGCTATTGGTGGGGTTCTTAGTCAAGGTGGGCGGCCTGTTACCTATTTTAGTGAGAAGTTGACAGGGCCGAAGTCTAGGTACACTATTATGACTTGGAGTTTTATGCAGTGGTCTAAGCTGTAAAGCATTGGCGCCATTACTTGTTTCATAAGCAGTTTGTTTTGTTCACTGATCATGATTCCTTAAGGCATATTCGTACTCAAGATAAATTATCCCATAAGCATGGGCGTTGGTTGGCATTTCTTGAGAAGTTTACTTTTGTGGTGAAACACAAAACTAGTGTTTCCAATCGAGCTACTGATGCCTTAAGCAGGAGGAGTGGTTTGCTTGTAACAATGCAGGTTGATGTTCCAGGACTCGATGTCATTCGTAACATGGTGGCTGTGGACCCATATTTTTCAGTTGTTTTGCATGGTGTGCAGGCTGGGGAGAAGTTAGATTTCTTTCTACATAATGGGTTCCTTTTCAAAGGGAATCAACTATGTATTCCTGATTCAAGTCTTCGCTTGCAAATTATTAAGGAATTACATGGTGAGGGGCATGTTGGTCGTGATCACACTTTGCAATTGGTGCAAGCCTCTTATTTCTGGCCCACTATGAGGAAAGATGTGGATCGTTATGTCAAGAGGTGTCGTGTGTGCCAGGTCTCAAAGGGCATGGCTACTAATGCATGTCTCTATATGCCTTTGCCTATTCCTTTATAGCCATGGGATGATATTAGCATAGATTTTGTGTTGGGGCTACCTCGTACTTAAAGGGGTAACGATTCAATATTTGTTGTTGTTGATTGTTTCTCTAAAATGGTACACTTTATCCCTTGTAAGAAGACAACATATGCAGTTAACGTGGCCCAGCTATTCTTTAGGGATGTATACCGTTTACATGGTTTACCTTCCTCTATTGTTTCTAATCGGGACACTAGGTTTCTGAGTTATTTTTGGCGTAGTTTCTGGAAGATAGTGAATACTTAACTCAATTTTAGTAGTGCTTATCATCCTCAAACTAATAGGGGAAAACTAAAGTTGTTAACAGGTCCCTTGGTATTCTATTAAGGTGTTTGGTAGGTGATCATGTAAAGGTATGGGATCTAAAGTTGTGTCAAGCTGAGTTTGCTCATAATCAAGCTATTAATCGAAGAACTAGGTTTAGTCCATTCCAGGTGGTTTATTCTGCTCAACCACGTGGTCCTCTGGATTTAATGACTCCTCGTGTTTCTTGTTTTGTTCCCAAGAAAGTGCAAGATTTTGTTACAGGGTTACATGATGTTCACAAAGCTGTTTATGAAAATTTGGTTCGTGCCAGTTCCAAGTACAAACAAGATGCGGATCATAAGCGGAGACATGTTGATTTTGAAGAGAGTGATTTTGTATGGGCTGTTTTGACTAAGGATCATTTTCCTGTTGGGGAGTATAACAAGTTGTATGCTAAGAAGATTGGCCCGCTGAAGATTGTGGAGAAGATTAATTCTAATGCTTTCCTCCTAAAATTTCCAAGCCATATTAGGTGTTCTGATGTTTTTAATGACCTTGCTATAAATTCAAGGACGAATTTTATCTACCCAGGGGGGAATGATGGAGACAAGTATTGAAGAACGGGTTGGCTTGTTTTTAGAAGCCCAAGATCATGTGAAGAAAAGGGCTTTAGTAAACAGCCATAACTTTTGATCCGTAAGTTTGTTTCAGGCCCGTAACCACTCAAATCGAAGGGAAAAACTTTTGCCTATGGTTGCTGCAACATTCTTCTAAAGGAAAAGTGGTTAAGGTCAGTTTCTATAGGATCAATACGAACTGTGATGTTGGGTGTCATATGATTGTGTTGGTGGTGGTGAGATTGTGAAGGCATGTACTCTGTGGTGGATAAACATGAGAATCAAATCAGGAGCATGGATTACTTCTCTACATGAAAGGCCTACTTGCATCTTAGAAGTAATTGGTTCAATTAAATCAGGAGCATGTATGTCCTTTTTTATAGTTATCACCAGCTTTTTCCAAATGTAATATCACTGAATTTAAAGAACTATAAATTAGTCCAATGTACAAGAAGTGTTGTTTTCCTCTTCAAATTTAGTGAGATTAATTATGATTCTGATACAATTTTGCTTATGGAGTATACTTTCTGTGGTATGTGTGATTTCTTACAATAAGCAACTCCAAAATAAAAAAAGTTACAATAAACAAAAAAGAAACTTACATTGGATGCAGCGAAGCGCGAGTTTTGAAAACTTGTTAAACACATTAAGTAAGATTTTATGTCAATATCTCTTGATATATAGTTGGTGCATAAAAAAGAATGGCATTTTCATAGCTTGATCATATAGAATAAAAAAAACCATGACATAACTTGAAGATATAAAAGGGGTTAAATATAAATATATAGTTCATTTATAGTTTGCATTTAAAAGGGTTTGATGAGTTAAAACTTGGCTTTCTAGGTTAAGGAAATCCTCTCAAGTCAAGTTACATACATGTATGGGACATCTTTCACTAAGGTTTAAGATATACTATTTGACATATGACAACGGGAGATACACGACCAACAATATGGGAAATGGGCAGGACATGGTATGGGCCAAGGATAAGATGCATGCTGGCATTCTTATATGCAATTAGCATGCATCGATCGCGTGGCCTATTCTAAATTATTGTCATTGATCAGCGCATTGTTGGTTTATGGTTGTCGGCTGTGGCATTTGTACCATTACGAATATGTGAGACTATTGGGGGAACACACGTTAATGACACAGAGAATGCATTTTTATACTTCACAAATTATAAACGAGGATTAAATTTAGACAAGACCCAAATCCAAAGGGGGACACCAAAGTGGTCGGCCCTATGGGAGGTTCGAGTATGGGTTTGGGGTCATTTGCATTTAATGAGGCCACGAAGGTTTTTATAATTAGGGTTTGGGTGCGATATAAACACTACAACCTATTCATAATTTTCTTCATTTCTAAAAAACCTTTCTCCTCCTCTCTCACGAAATAGCCTGGCCCCTCTTTTTTTTAAGGGAAAAGTTGTTGTTAGGTGTCGGTTCTAACCTCTACCGAATTCGGTGACCCCATTTGGATTTTCTGGGTTCTTTAATTCGGTTTAAGGATTTTTTTGTTAATTAAGGTTTAATTATAAACCTTAATCTAGGTTTAATTGGTTCAAGATACAAAAGGTTGTTTTTTAGGGTTTAAGATCCAAAGATGGTAAATGTTTTTTGTTAAGTCTAGATAACTTACCGTGTTCGGTTGATGTGATTGTGTGAGCAACCGTAGAGGTGATTGTATTAATCACCTATTTATTTTCAAGATCGAATTGCTGAGAGGTACGTTTTCTATTTACCTTTTATTATAAGTTAACCATATGCTATTACTAGATCCAATCCGTGCGTACTCATTGGTTACTTGGATACCTAGATGATTAATCTAACGTGGCATCACGAGCCAACTCGTTTTTAGCTTTATGGATACACTTTTTTGTTTTAATTTTAGCCTTGTTTATCTGCTATTATTAAAAATATACCATTGATCTGTGTGTTAGATATTTTATTTATGTTTACTTGTAAAATATGGACCAACTAAGAGTAGGATTATTTGCTAAAATAAATAAAATCTATTGAGCTTGGATCTTTGATTTCTATTAAAAGTTAATATAGGATTAAAGGAATAATTAAAAATTCGTAATTATAGATTTTTTTGATTGCTTTTTAATTATGTCTATTCCGGCTTATAGACCCACTCAATCACAAAATTAAGTGGTGAATGGCGCGATCTAGGCACTTTAGAGAAAACCTAGTGTGTAGGGTCGTATGGTTTCCATTGGGGAGGACTCGGATTCGAGACATGGAAATTTTACTATGTTTAATAGTTGCTTAATGTCATCTGTTGTATTATGAATCTCTGTTGCATGATTATTTTAATGTTCTAATGCTTTACGCGCCTAATTAATTATGCCATATGTCTAAAAGTGTTGTGTTGTAGTTTATAATTTTTACTCGCCTAATGCATGCTCATAGTGACCAAACATTTGGTTTCGTGGAAAATGTTTTGTGGAAAAATTTAATAAGACGTTTAAACTAAAGAAATAGTTTTTCTTGATTTAAAAACTGGCGCTATCGACTCATGGGAAGTATGTATTCTAAGAGATGTTAAGGGGGTTATTTGTACGTATTCCCTAAATAATAAAGGTTTTTAATATGCTTTGCGTGACAAGTTTCTCCGTTCTTTGTGTGTGCGATTGGAGTTACCATGAAGCAATGGCATGTAACTTCAGTGTCATTATTAAATGTTTTTATAATCGTGATACAAAGTTGTTTTACATGATTCTTTGTACCACGCTTTTAACACATTATATGGGCATACCCCTTGGGGAAAATTTTAAGTCTTTGTAGCCACCGTAGAACAAGTGCAATTGGTTTGAAGTCTCCTTTTCAGACCTGGACCTCCCTATCCAACCCATGGTTGAATTTGGCTACTGGTCTGACCTTTGAGATTTTTACACGTTCTCATTTGGTGACTTAATTCGAGTCTCTTGGTCAGGACCTAGACCTAGCATTAGATGTTATTAAACATGTCTTTAAACATTATTTACTTGGTGACTAATTTTTTTGCAAGTTTCAGAATCTAAGAGTTGCATTAATGCAATTAACGGCTCATCGCTTTACCTTTGCCCTACTTGTTTTCTCACTGGTCAGACCTCTGGTTAACAAGTAGGAGGTCAGGTTGGATCTTAGTCTTAATTAGTAAATTAATTAGGTAGTTAATTCTATTAAGAAATAAATTATCAAAAATACAAAATTGAACTTTCTATGTTCTATTTAATTGTGTTTTGCAACATAATTCGTAAACGAAAGTTTTGTTTTATCTTACAAAAAGACAAGCTTTTTCATAGTAAGGAAGAGTGAGACATTTACTTCTATCTATACAGATTGAGTTGATAAGTATAAGATAGGATTATATGAAAATTCAGCAGTTTTAATTAAACTTATTTTCACTTTCTTTCATTTCCCTTCTTTTGGCTTTGAAATATTGAAAGATAATATATTTTAAAGTATAGAGAAAATTTTCTATAGCTACTAATAAATAAAATTACATCTTGCATTTGTCACGATGTATGAGTTTAAACCGCAATAAGTAAAGAAATTACTAGCATATCCGCTGGGTATTTTTTTTAGACTCATTTTATTCCTTAAGGTGCTAAATACCCTTGTAGCTATGCAGACGATATAGGATAAATTGCATGTTTAATATTCAAGTTAAATGAGAGCATGAATGACTAGTCCCTCATCTACACAGAAAGGATATCATATTCGACAATACTTAAGTACATTGCTACTTGTAGGCATTCTAAGAGAATAGGAAAGGAAATAAATTTCTATTGTGGGAGTTTTGCATTTTTATTACTGAAATGACATTCTTGTAATGGTGTAAAATTCAGTGGGAGCTACAAGATTTATTTCCTTAATAGTTACCCATATTATTACTGAAATGACATTCTTGAAATGTTATCTATAGAATAATAATCCACAATTCCTTATTAAACATTATAGTTTGAGATCTACTTGTAACATCTATGACACTATCATATTGTTTATATAATTGGGCGCTTGTCGTATTGTTTGTTCACCTTAGATAATGTTGTCCCGTACACAAGTGGGAGAAATCTTAAATGTGTGCAAGGAACAACATATAACAATATGATTATTGGTTTTGTCTTGTCCGCAAGGTAAGGAAGCTAATCAATCTACTAGGACTTAAATACGAAGGATGTTTATTGTCCTATTACATTAAAAGTCAAAGATATAATATAAACTACTTCATCTAATTGACTACATGATTTAGTCAATGTAATCATGGTTCATGATAATAATCATGATTTTGAAGTATGAAATTAACTTGAAATTACTACTGAACAAGAGTTTGCGTTCATGATTACTTTAGTGAGTATAATTAAGTTTGCTTGCTAAGACATAATTATAAAGTTCTTGATTTTATCAATGACTCATAAAATAAAGTAAGTAGTAAAATTGTTATGTCTTCTTGTTAAAACATTAACATGATGTCCTTGAATTATTCAGAGACTTATAACGTATAACTTTACATGTTCTGTTTTCTTGAAACACATGAACATAGAGTTAACATAAGGTCCTTCAATTATTCAAAGACTTATAATGTATAATTGATATGTTTTGCTTTCTTGTAAACACAAGAACATGGAATTCTTGAATTGTTCTGTCTTCTTGTGAACACATGAACAAAGAGCTCTTGCTTAATTCAAGAAATATTCATTATAGCATGCACTTAGTTTTAATACTACCATGTATTCATTTGGGTTGACCAATTGACTAGTTTTTGACCTAAAGGAATTAAAGTTATCTAATGGTATTTTGATGGTGACCACAATTCTAAATACTCATTAGATTACCCATTATTATGGTATTTCTAAATGTTGTTGAAAACAAATTGATTAAATTGTTTGATTTCTGATAACTTAAATGACTCTACACTCTACCTCCAAAATCAATCAAGGTTAGAATTTTGCGTGTGTCATGAATACACTCAAAATAATTCCAACCTAGAAGGTAATCAAGACATCATATTTGGATTGAGATAAATCCCATTATGTTTTGATTAAAGTTTTAAATTTGTCAATATCTTATGAAACATATTATTAACAAGCTAGAGATAAGAACTGTAAAATGCATTTTGTTGTCCCATTTAAGTACAATTTATTGTTGCTTAAATACTTAGTATTTAGGGAATTTTCTCTACTTATAAAAGTAAGTGGGAGCATCTATAGATCTTGAAGTTAGTCAGGAACAAAATACATAACCTTCTAAATCCACTTGCTAATGTCACACTAAGGTTTAACATGTAAATGTCGAACCAAAGTATATTAGAACTCTCATTCATAAATGCGCAAGGATGCCTCATCACTTGATTGATATTGTAATGCTAAGGAATATAAATTAGAGGATCATTTCAAACCTGCTAATTGCTAAGATACATTATCACATCTTGAATCTGATAAAGGTCTTAGAATTATGAATGATAAGATGCAGTCCTTAAAAGCCAATCAAGTTTTGAGCTTGATTGATCTTTTACCAAAGAGTAAACCTATGAGGCTAGAATGAGTTTCTTTTGAAGAACGGCTCATAAGGACAAAATTGTATACAAATTAATGCCTGACTGATGATAAGAATTTTGATCTTACTCAAGCAATTGACTATGATTAAATCTTTCTTTTCTGCACGTATTAATTATATAAAGATATCTAATTGTCATACAATGATTTCTTGAATCTTAAATAAGTCAAATTAAGGTTCATAACTCTTTCCTGGATGATTACCTTGGGCTAGAGGTCAATGTGTGATCCATTAAGGGTTAATGAGTCTATATATTTGAAATATGGCAATTAAGTTTTTAAGAGTTCTTTTTTAATGATAAAACGTTTGCGTTGAGGGAGGTGTGTAATCAAAATGTTGTTTAAAATCTTTATATAGCATAAAAGAATCCAAGTGTGGATTGGATCATGCATCTAGGAGCTGAGATCTTAAGTTTAATCACAATATGATTTCTGATTAAATTAAGATGTCTCCTGAGTACATCTGACATTGAGTGGGAGCACCATGTTATTTTCTTAAATTCATATGTTGTATGACATATTGAAAGTATCGTTCCATATAAGCTTGATATTAATCCTTAAGATTGGAATGAAACTTCACTTGGGAATTTAGGGATTTGAAACAAAATGACTTGAATAAATGTTTTATTAAGTTAACGTATGCGGAGGAAATTAAGCCCAAACGCAATGTAATTGTCATTGAATGCAGTCTTTAAATGATATATTTCACTTGAGATAATTTAGTAAATGGATGGAAACCTTGTGTTTTTTAACTAAGGGTTCATCATGTATAAATTATGTTATGTATGAGAGTGGTTGTTACTTTTGCATGATAACAAGATGAGCTAACAAGAACAGTATCTAATTGAGAGATTTTAGATAGTTATATTTAATTGAGAGAATTTAGATGACTGTTAAATACAAATGATTACGAATTATATCAGACATAATGTTGGTTGTGTACAAATGAGGCTAGAGAATAATCAATTCTAGTTCAAGAAGGATTTTATCATTTATTATAAATCTTTTAACTAGATATGCTCACTTAAGATTACACATTAAAGAATGAGAATACTTTACATTTTATGAAACTATAAAGATGACTGTATGAGATAGGTATGTTGTTGACTTCAAATACCCTATAAAAGGTACTATTACCTTGTCCATACTATGACTCTTTCAATAGTATGCACATGAACAAGAAGACACTAATCTTATTATTGGGGGCACACACGTTAATACACGGAGAATGCGTTTAATACTTCACAAATATAAACCGAGGGACTAAATTGGACAAAACCTAAACTCCAAAGGGGACACCAAAGTGGTCGGGCCCTATGGGAGGTTCTAGATGGGTTTTGTGTTCAATTAACATTTAAGGAGGCCCATGAAGGTTTTCTAGAATTAGGGTTTGGGTGCCTATATAAACACCCATAACCTACCTCATAATTTGCTCATCCTAAAACCTTTCCTCCTCCCTCCCTCACCGAAATCGCCTGGCCCCTCTCTAGGGTTGTTAAGTGTTTCGGTTCTACACCTCAACTGAATTCGGTTGAACCCCAATTTGGATTTTCGGGTTCTTTAATTCGGTTTAAGGATTTTCGGTTAATTAGGGTTTATTATAAACCTTAATCCGGTTTAATTGGTTCAAGATCACAAAGGTTTGTTTGATTAGGGTTTTGATCCAAGAAGGTACAATTGTTGCTTTGTTCATGAAGTTAAGTCTAGACAACTTAACGTGTTCGGTTGACGTGATTGTGTGAGCAACCTTAGAGGTGATTGTTTTAATCACTTATTTATTTTCAAGATCGAATTGCTAAGAGGTACGCTTTCTATTTACTTTTCATGTACGTGTTAACCATATGCTATTACTAGATCCAATCCGCTGCGTACTCGTAGTTACTTGGTTACCTAGATGTTAAATCCCAACAGATGTATATTAAACAACGTTTGGATCGGGTAACCGCACATACTTTGATAATAAAAATAAAAATCCAATCACGATGAGAGTGTTTTCTCTGGTTTCGCTTTCTAGGTTTAGGAAAGCCTCTCAGGTCAAGTTACATACACGTATGGGACATCTTTCACTAAGGTTTAAGATATACTATTTGACATATGACAACGGGAGATACACTACCAACAATATGGGAAATGGGCAGGACATGGTACGGGCCAAGGATAGGATGCATGCTGGCATTCTTATATGCCAATTAGATGATCGACGCGTAGCCTATCTAACATATAGTCGTTGATCATCCACATTGTTGGATTATGGAAGTCGGCTAGCATTTGTACATTACGAATATGTGAGCCTATTGGGGGCACACACGTTAATACACGGAGAATGCGTTTAATACTTCACAAATATAAACTGAGGGACTAAATTAGACAAAACCCGAACTCCAAGGGGGACACCAAAGTGGTCGGGCCCTATGGGAGGTTCTAGATGGGTTTTGTGTTCAATTAGCATATAATGAGGCCCATGAAGGTTTTCTGTAATTAGGGTTTGGGTGCCTATATAAACACCTACAACCTACTTCATAATTTGCTCATTCTAAAAAACCTTTCCTCCTCCCTCTCTCACCGAAATCGCCTGGCCCCTCTCTAGGCTTATTAAGGGTTTCGGTTCTACACCTCAACCGAATTCGGTTGAACCCCAATTTGGATTTTCGGGTTCTTTAATTCGGTTTAAGGATTTTCGGTTAATTAGGGTTTATTATAAACCTTAATCCATTTTAATTGGTTCAAGATCACAAAGGTTGTTTGATTAGGGTTTTGATCTAAGAAGGTACAATTGTTATTTTGTTCGTGAAGTCAAGTCTAGACAACTTAACGTGTTCGGTTGATGTGATTGTGTGAGCAACCGTAGAGGTGATTGTTTTAATCACCTATTTATTTTCAAGATCGAATTGCTGAGAGGTACATTTTCTATTTACCTTTTATTATGTGTTAACCATATGCTATTACTAGATCCAATCCGCTATGTACTTGTAGTTACTTGCTTACCTAGATGTTAAATCTCAACAGTGGCATCACGAGCCAACTCGTTTTAGCTTTATGAGTTACACGTTTTTGTTTTAATTATACGCCTTGTTTATATGCCTATTATTAAAACATATACCATGATCTGCTGCGTTAGAAATTTTATTTATGTTTTACTAGTAAAATATGACAATAATATTAGATTCTTGCCATAAAATAAATAAAATCTATAGATCTTGATCTTGAATTCTATTAAAAGTTAATATAGGATTAAAAGGGAAAATTAAAATTGTTAATTTAGCTTATTTGATTCCTTTTTAATTTATGTCTATTCCGGCTATAAGTCCCACTCAATCACAATATGTGGTGAATGGGGCGATCTAGGCACTTTAGCAGAAAACCTAGTGAGGGTCTTATGGTTCTCCATTTGGGGAAGACTCATGAGAGAACTTGGAATTTTACATGTTTACTAGTATGCTTAATGTCATCTTTTGTATTATGAATCTCTGTATGCATGATTATTTAATGTCTAATTGTTTACGCGCCTAATTAAATATGCCATATGTCTAAAAAGATGATGTTTATGTAGTCTATTAATTTTTACACGCCTAATGCATGCTCATAGTGACCAACCATTTGTTTCGTGGAAAACTGTTTTTGTGAAAAATTAATAAGACGTTAAACTAATGAAACTAGTTTTTCTTGATTTAAAAACTGGACGCTATGGACTCATGGGAAGTATGGCTCATCCACTAGAACAAACTTTAAGAGAAGTTTAAGGCGGGTTGTTTTTACGTAATTCCCTAAAGAAATAAGGTTTTTAATATGCTTCGCGCTGACCTGTTTCTCCGCTTCTTTGTGCGTTCGATTGGAGTTACCCCTACAAACTTTGCACTTATGACATATACATCTTCAGGTTCTACTTGTTCTAAAGCATGTTTAAAATCTTATGAAACTCTCAAAGAACATTATGACAATCTGACAAAAGATTTTAATAAGTCTCAATTAAATGTAGGAGCTTATAAAGCAGGTCTAGAATTTGTAGAGGCTAGACTAGATGTGTAAAAAATGAGGTTGTTTTTGAAGTAGACATAAAGATTTTAAAACGTTATATTAAATTAAGAGACAATGCACTAACAGAGCTTAAAAAGAAATTTGAAAAAAGCTGAAAAAGAAAGAGATGATTTAAAACTTACCTTAGAAAAGTTTGAAAATTCATCTAAGAATCTAAGCAAACTATTAGATAGTCAAGTATGTGATAAGTTCAAAACTGGTGTAGGGTTTGATAGTCAAGTGTTAGATAGTCAGGAGAATGATAGGTACAAAACAAGTGAAGGGTATCATGCTATTCTCCTTCCCTAGACTAGGAAATTCATGCCCCCTAAATTTGATTTGGTTACTTGTGCATTGAGGGATGAATGTTTTTAGTGAGTTGTAATGTTTACCTGATGTTGCAACAAGTGAAGCTAAGACTAGTAAGTCAAAACCTAAGTCTGTTGGTGAACCACTTATTGAAGACTGGATATCTAACAATGAGGATGAGAATGAGACTGAGTCTAAGTCTAAACAGAGAAAATCTAGTTTTGCTAAAGTAAAATTTGTTAAATCTAATGAGCAGTGTGGAAAAACAATCATATAGGAGTCTGTAAAGGAAGGTAGGAATGATAAGAAAAGCTAAATGACCCTAGAATAAATAGTTAAGTCCTAGAGGTAACCTAGAGAAACTGGGAATAATTTAATGACTGCATAACTTATGAAGTAATTTTGAGTTTAAAAATAAGGGATTGCTATGTATGGTGGCTAGTTTTCACCCATTTGATCAAAAAGATTGTGATTTTAGGAAAAGAAAAGGTGAAAAACCTGTATGGAACATACTAGGAAGGCGTGAATCATTAAAATTTCTTAAATGAATGGACTCACCCTCATCCAAAAAGAAATTTTGTTCCAAGAGCAGTCTTAATGAAATCTGGCTTTAAAACACTTAATACTGCTAGGCAAAACTCTTTAAAAGCAGTAGTATCAGTTAATACTGCTAGACAAATTAATACTGCTTCCCTAAGATCAACAGTGAACTATGCAAGACCATCATCAAATGTTTTTAATAAAGCACATTCACATGTTAGTAGGCCATTTACATGATTACATAAATTAGATCAGTAATTTCATTGAATAATGTTAATACTGTTAAGGAAATATTACTATAGGTGGGCCAAAAGCTAGTAGTAAGTGATGAGGCTTTAATGCTTATTTAGGCCTCTTCATGTTGGTTTGGAGTAGACCAAGCAAAAAGTTTTAGACCATGTCTCCAGACACAATGGTGCATTAATGAACTTTAAAAGATTTGACTATGTTGATGCACAAGGCAGATCTAAGTCTGTAATGGCTTGGGTCCCCAAAAGAGCCTGATTCTCTTACTTTTTTGTGCAGGGCAATCCACAGCTAGAATTGCAGGAAAAATGAGTAATTGACAGTGGATGCTCTAGGCATATGACTGAAAACAAGTCCTACCGCTCCCCCCCCCCCCCCCCTCCCCCCCCCCCCCCCCCCCCCCCCCCCCCCCCCCCCCCCCCCCCCCCCCCCCACACCCCCCCCCCCCCCCCCCCCCCCCCCCCCCCCCCCTCCCGCCCCTTTATGAAGAAATTGATGGTAGATTTGTTGCCTTTGGAGGAGATCCCAAAGGAGGTAGAATCACTGGTAAAGGTAAAATCAGTACAGGTAAATTGGATTTTGAAGAGGTGTACTTTGTCAAGGAGCTTAAGTTTAACCTTTTCAGTGTCTCACAAATGTGTGACAAGAAAAACAGTGTTCTTTTTATAGACATTGAATGTGTTATTTTGTCTCCTGACTTTAAGCTACATAATGAAACTCGTGTCTTGCTTAGAGTTCTTAGAAAAGATAACATGTATAGTGTTGATTTAAAGAATATTGTCCCTTCAGGAGGTCTAACTTATCTCTTTGCAAAGGCCACATTAGATGAATATAATCTTTGGCATATGAGGCTTAGGCATATAAATTTCAAAACTATGAACAAACTAGTGAGAGGAAACCTTGTAAGAGGTTTACCCTTAAAGATTTTTAAAAATAATCATACATGTGTTGCTTGTTAGAAAGGAAAGCAACATAAAACCTCTTGTAAGACCAAGATTGTAAGCTCAATCAGCCAACCTTTATAAATGTTGCATATAGATTTGTTTGGGCTAACATTTGTAAAGAGTCTAATGAAAAAAATGTACTGCCTAGTTGTCACAGATGACTATAGTAGGTTTAGTTGGGTTTTCTTCTTAGCCACTAAGGATGAATCTAGTAAAATCCTTAAAACATTTATAACTGGCATAGAAAATCTAATAGACCTTAAGGTAAAAGTGATTAGATGTGACAATGGGACTGAATTCAAGAATAAGGTCATGAATTAGTTCTGTAAAATGAAGGGTATTAAGAGAGAATTTAGTGTTGCTAGGACTCCACAATAAAATAGAGCAGCAGACAGGAAAAATAGGACACTAATAGAGGTTGCTAGGACTATGCTAGCTGATTCAAAATTGCTAACAACTTTTTGGGCTGAAACAGTTAATACTACTTGTTATGTTCAAAATAGGGTGTTAGTTATCAAGCCTCACAACAAGACCCCTTATGAACGTTTTCTAGGTAAAAAACCTACCTTAAGCTTCATGAGACCATTTGGGTGTCCTGTTACTATTCTTAATACATTAGATCACCTAGGTAAGTTTGATGGAAAGGCTGATGAAGGGTTCTTTATAGGATACTCTACCAATAGCAAAGCATTCAGGGTATTCAACAGTAGAACTAGGATAGTAGAAGAGAACCTGAATGTCAAGTTTAGTGAAGAAACACCTAATATGGCAGGAAATGGACCTAATTGGCTTTTGATATAGAAGCTCTAACAAAATCTATGAATTATAAGCCAGTTGTTGCAAGGAATCAAATTATGGTAATGCAGATACCAAAGAAAACATTGATGCAGGTCAAGCTAGGAAAAAGACAGTATCTAGTTAAGAGTACATACTACTACCATTTTTGACTCAAGATCCATCATTCTCTTCAAATTCAAAGGATTCTCTTGATGCTTGATTCAAACCATTAAGGGAGGAGGAAAAGATAGATGCTGAACATCCAGAGAATGAAAATAGTAAGGTGCCAAATACAGAGGAGCCAAGAGTTAATCAAGAGCAGGATGAAAGTATTAACAGTACTAATAATATTAATACTGTTAGTTCAACTGTTAATACTGCTAGCATAGAAGATAATGCTATTGATGAGAATATAGTCTATAGATGTATTAATAATCCACATATGCCTAATTTAGAAGAGATTGTCTATTCTGGTGATGATGAAGAAGTTGGTGCAGAGGCTGACATGAACAATTTGGCTATAACTGTGCTTGTCAGTCCTATTCCAACTACAAGAGTTCACAAGGATCATCTACTTGAACAAATCATTAGAGATATACATTCAACACCTCAAAACCCAGAGGAATGGACAAAAGAATGTGATGAAACATGGTTATGTTTAGTTCAGTGCAACAAAGAATCAACCATAAAGACTTTTAGAATTGACTGTTTACATGTTTCTTATCACAAGTAGAGCCCAAAAAGATAATCCAAGCATTACAAGATCCAAGCTGGATAGAAGCTATGCAAGAAGAGCTTCTGAAGTTCAAATTACAACAGGTTTGGACTTTGATGGATTTACCACATGGCAAAAGAGATATTGGTACTAAATGGGTGTACATGAACAAGAAAGATGAAAGAGGCATTGTAATCAGGAACAAGGCTAGGTTGGTTGCTCAGGGATACACTCAAGAAGAGGGAATTTATTATGATGAGGTTTTTGCTCTATTTGCCAGGATTGAAGCAATTAGGTTGTTCTTAGCCTATGGCTCATTCAAATATTTTGTTGTGTATCAAATGGATGTGAAGAGTGCATTTCTATATGACAAGATTGAAGAGGAAGTTTATGTCTGTCAACCTCCAGGGTTTGAAGATCCAAAGTTTTTTGACAAAGTTTATAAGGTAGAAAAGGCATTATATGGTCTACATCAAGCTCCTAGAGCTTGGTATGAGACTCTATCTACTTATTTATTGGACAATGGATTTCAGAGAAGCCAGATAGATAAGACTTTGTTCATTAAAAGAGTCAAAGGTGATATTTTACTAGTTCAAGTATATGTAGAAGATATCATTTTTGGATCTACTAAGAAGGGTTTATGCATTGAATTTGAGAAATTGATGCACAAGAAGTTCTAGATGAGTTCTATGGGTGAGCTTACTTTCTTCTTAGGAATGCAGGTAACTCAAAAAGATGATGGGATTTTCATCAGTCAAGACAAGTATGTGGATGAAATTTTAAAGAAGTTTGGTTTTTCTGCTATGAAGACAGCAAGTACTCCTATGGAGACTTCAAAGCCATTTCTCAAAGATGCAGAAGCTAAAGATGTTAATGTCCACTTATATAGATCAATGATTGGATCATTGATGTACCTAACAGCTTTAAGGCCTGATATAATGTTTGCTGTATGTGTTTATGCAAGATTTCAAGTCACACCTAAAGTTTCACATCTTCATGCTGTGAAGAGAATCTTTAGATACTTGAAAGGTCAACCTAAATTGGGCCTTTAGTATCCTAAGGACTCACCATTTGACTTGAAAGCTTATATTGACAGTGACTATGCTAGTGCAAGTTTAGACAGGAAATCCACAATAAGAGGTTGTTAATTTCTTAGGAGGAGATTAATCTCATGGCAATGTAAGAAGCAAACTATAGTTGCCAACTTTACTACTGAAGCTACATATGTAGCTGCATCTAGTTGCTATAGACAGGTGTTATGGATTCAAAATCAAATGCTAGATTATGGATACAATTTCATAAATACCAAGATTTCATTGATAATGAAAGCACCATAACTTAGCCATTTTATTTAGAGGGAGAAAAAGGAAAGATGTGTATGTGTTTTAGAGAGAGAAAGAACACACACACACACACTTTGGTGAAATGATACAAATAAATCTTCACCCCTCCATGGAAGTATGGAGGGTGTATTTATAGGTCAAGACAAGGGAAACTATTCTAACTTAACAATTCTAGTCCCTGCGAGTCTTGCCTAATGATAACTAATGTAATTCCGAATAAGTCAACATATTTTAAGGCTAAAAATCTTCCCCCAATATGTGGACATACAGAATTACTTACAATGTTCCTGATTTCATGGCAATGTAAGAAGCATAATGTGGTTGCCAATTCCACAATTGGAGCTGAGTATATAGTTGCTTCCAATTGTTGTGGACAGGTGATTTGGATCTAAAATCAATTGCTGGATTATGGATATAACTTTATGCAGACTAAGATTCATATTGATAATGAGAGTACTATCTGCATAGTGAAGAACCCTGTTTTTCACTCAAAGACAAAGCACATTGATATTAGGCATCACTTTATCAGAGATTCCAATAAGAAGAAGCTCATTCAGATGATAAAGATTCACACAGATCAGAATGTTGCAGATTTACTCACAAAAGCATTTGATGTTAGCAGATTTTAATATCTGATTGCAAATATTGGAATGCTTAACCTCTGAAGTATTGATTGAGGGGAGGCTAACTGTGTTTATATGCAGGGGATTATACAACAAATGATGATTTAAATGGGATAAAAAAGCTGCTAATGATGAAAATCAAGTTCGTGATATTAGGCTAACTTTCTACTGGTAAGTATAATTAGTGCTGCTAGTTATACTTAATACTGCTATGTTAATGTTGTTAGTTATACTTACTATTGTTTGTTATAATTAATATTGTGAGTATTGAGAGAAATTGGTGAGCATAAAAGAGAGATGTGTGAACTAAAAACAAAAAGAGTGACTTGTGAGCTAAAAGAAATGAGAGAAATTGGTGAGCATAAAAAATAGAAAGAGAGATGTGTGAACTAAAAATAGAAAGAGTGACTTTGTGAGCTAAAAGAAATGAGAGAAATTGGTGAGCATAAAAACAGAAAGAGAGATGTGTGACATAAAAACAGACAGAGTGATTCAGTGAGAAAAAGAATTGAGAGATATAGTGAGAATAAAAACAGAAAGAGAGCTTGTGAGAATCAAAATTGATGATGGAAATGCTTTTTGGAACGAAATTGGAGTTAATGCTGGTGACTCAAAGTTAATGCTGCTAGGCATACACTTACTACTGCCAGTGTTAGTTAATGCTGTTAGGCATAAACTTACTACTACTGGTTAAGTTAATGCTGTCAGGCATAACTTACTATTGCAGGGCTACTGCTGGGTCAGTTAATGCTGTTAGGCTTAACTTAGTACTGCTAGTTTAAGTTAATGTTTTAATATCTTTAATCATCAAAACCCATCACAATGTCGACCCCAAAGTTTGCTAAAACTCACAATTTGGTTGCGTTTTTTGAGAAACCCAAAGAAAGTAATGGGTTTGAAGGCATTATTGATTTTCTGAATGCAAGTTCTTTTAAATATGCGTTAACGGTTAATCCTACAGTATATGAATTATGCATTAAATAGTTTTGGGCAACTGCTAACGCTAAGACAGTTAATGGGGAACGTCACATACAAGCCCTAGTAGATAAGAAGAAGGTGATCATCACTGAGAAGAGTGTAAGAAGTGATCTTATGTTAGAAGATGCTGAAGGGACTGAATGTCTGCCAAATGATGTAATTTTTGAACAGCTAACACTTATGGGGTATGAAAATCTTACACAAAAGCTTACATTCTATAAAGCTTATTTTTCATCCCAATGGAAATTTCTTATCCATACAATTCTGCAATGCCTTAGTGCTAAGACTACAGCTTGGAATGAATTTAGTAGCACTATGGCATCTGCTATCATCTGTCTTGCTACTAACCAAAAATTTAACTTTTCCAAGTACATTTTTGATAATATAATGAAGAACTTGGAGGGTGGGGTTGAATTTCTTATGTATCCAAGGTTTGTGCAAGTGTTCTTAGACAAACAAGTTGAAGGAATGTCCAAACATAAAGGGATTTATGTGACACCTTCCCACACAAAGAAGATTTTTGCAAATATGAAGAGGGAAAGAAAAGGGTTCTCTGGGAGAATCACCCCTCTATTTCAAACTATGATGGTTCAAGCTCCAGAAGACATGGGTGAAGATTCAGCTGCTCCTACTGATTCCCATTCCACACCCATTATTACTCAACTATCATCATCTAAGCCTCAAAAGAAGAAGTATAGAAGGAAACAGAGGAAGAACAGTGGTCCTACAGAGCCTATCCCTGATGAGGCTACTAATGAGGAACCTATATCTACCCCTTTATGTGATCCACCTCAAAGTGGCGAGGATAGATTGCAACTTACTGAATTGATGAGTTTATGTACCAAATTACAAAAGCAGGTTCTTGATTTGGAGGAAGCAAAGACTGCTCAAGCAAAGGAGATTGCTAGTTTAAAGAAGAGAGTTAAGCAGTTGGAAAATAGAAGGAAGTCAAGAACTTCAGGGCTCAAAAGGTTAAGGAAGGTTGGTTCCGCTAGCAAGGTAGAATCCTCTAATGATGTTAGTTTGGGTGCTTAGGAGGATGCATCCAAACAGGGGAGGAAAATAGCTGATCTCGATGTTGATGCAGAGGTGACCTTGATTGATGAGACTCAAGAAAGAAATGATGAAGACTTGATGTTTGATACTAATGTTCTTAATGGTGAGGAGGTGTTTGAAGAGCCTATAGTTAATGCTGCTAAGACTACAAGCTCATCTCCAGTTAGTGTTGTTGATCCAGTTACTACCGCTGGTAAAGTAGTTACTACTACCAGTGCTACAACAACTGTTGATGAGTTGACTCTGGCTCAGACCTTGATAGAGATCAAAGCAGCTAAACCAAAGGCTATTACAACTGTTGTCACAACAATTACTACTGTTGTTGCCAGTACAAGACCAAAGGCAAAAGGAATTGTCTTTCATGATCAAGAAGAGCAAGCACCTGCATTTACACCAATAGTTTCTTCTTCACAAGCATCACAACTTCCACAAGCAAAAGACAAAGGCAAGGCAAAAATGGTTGAGCCTGAAAATCCATTAAAGAAGGAAGATCAAATTGTACTTGATAAAGAATTGGCACTCATAATGCATGCTAAAGAACAAGCAAAGTTGGAAAGAATGCAAAAAGAAAGAGTTGCACAAGAAGAAGCTAGTAGAGCAGCAATTATTGAAGAACTTGATAGCATTCAAGCTATGATTGAGACTGATGAGCAATTAGCTACAAGACTCTAAGCTGAAGAATGAGCAATTAGCTACAAGACTCTAAGCTGAAGAACAAGAACAATTCTTCATTGAAGAAAAGTCAAGAATGTTAGTGGAGATGATAGCTGAAAGGAAAAAGTTCTTTGCAGCACAGAGAGCAGCAGAGCAAAGAAGTAAACCACCTACCAAAACTCAGATAAGGAATAGAATGTGTACATACCTGAAGAATATGGGTGGATACAAGCACAATCAGCTGAAAGGAAGGAGTTATGAAGAAATTCAGAAGCTCTTTGACAAAGCATACAAACAGGTAAATTCATTTGTTCATATGGATTCAGAGGTGGTGAAAAGTAGTGTGACAAGAACTAAAAGAAGTTCTAAAAGAGCAGGAGATGAGCTTGAATCTGATAAATCAAAGAAGCAGAAGATAGATGAGCATGTAGAAGCTGAAAAAGATGATGATCAAGAGGAGGCAGAGATGAAAAAGCATATTGAGATAGTTAAAGATGATGAGGTAGCAATTGATGCTATACCTCTAGCCACCAAACCTCCAATGATTGTTGAATACAAGATTGTTAAAGAAGGAAAGTTTGGATACTTTCAATTGATAAGAGCTGATGGAAGTTCAAAAAGATACTTATTAATGATTAAGATGCTTTAAAATATTGATAGAGAAGACTTAGAGACCCTTTGGAAGTTGGTTAAAGCTATACATGGGAATACAAGGCCAGAGGAGGATTATGAAAGAGTGTTATGGGGTGATCTGAAAGTTATGTTTGAACCTAACATAAAAAGTTAAGTATGGAGAAATTTACAAGGATATAAAGTGACTATTTGGAAGCTGTTTGATACCTGTGGAGTGCACTTTGTGAGGTTTAAAAATCTACATATCTTTATGTTGGTTGAGAAAAGATATCCCCTTACACCAATAACAATCACAAACATGCTGAACAGAAACCTTTAAGCTGACCATTGGAATGAGATGTGTTATCAACTACTCAAGCTCATGACAAAGCAGGAAAAGGGTCAATGAAGTGTTTGAATGTATCCTCCTAGTGATGGTGAAGACTTTTAATGAAACTTGAAGATTCAAAAGATGAACATCAAGTTTAGGGGAGGATTGTTGGGATTAAAAAGACTTCAAAATGATTCTTAGAGTCACTGCTGCTCAGGTATATATTAGTGCTGTCAAGCAAAACTTAGTGCTGCTAGTAATACTAACAAAAGTTATACTAAGTAGTTAGTACTGGTAGTATAAAAGTTACTACTGCTAGTGTATGTTAGTAATGCTAGAGTAAACTTCTAAGTAGTTAATACTGCTTGTGCTCAGTTACAACTGCTGAGTGATTACTACTGTTGGAAGGATTCTGCTGACAGAGATGAGATCAATGACTTATCAGAGAAGAGATAAAGATTGATTAGAGAACAAGAATACTTACGAAGATAAGTATTAGTTATTTTTACAGAAGATATGTATAACTTATTTGTTTAAGAGATTATGTTTGCTTATAGAAAATATCATGATAACTTAGGAAAGCATTGTAAGCCTTGTAGGACTCCTTGGTGTATAAAAGGAGGTCCTAGGGAATAATGTTAGATGTACATCTTGAAAATTCGAAGCTTCAAGGTTATTTTTAACCCTAGTCACTATCAGAAGGATTCGTTTCATATTGATGCAGATAGGTTTAGTAAAAGTTTGTTTACTGTTTTATTGTTCTTCTTAGTATTGCAAACTAGTTTCCGCAAAGTTTGTGATATTCTCAATCTTGAGTTTTCTACTATAGTTTGTTTAAGGATCTATCCAACACCAACGAAGCTTTAAAACTAAGTAAGAAAACTGTTCAAAAGGATCCTAAACAGAATTTTGACAGAGAAGATTTGGAAACTCTATGGAAATTAGTGAAAGCTAAGCATGGATCTACAAGACCAGAAGAGGGATATGAGAGAGTACTATAGGGTGATCTAAAGGCATAATGTTTTGAGCATAAAAATAGAAGTTACAGGTGTGGAGAAATCTACTAGAAATAAAGTGTTGATTTGGAAATTAATTGAATCTTGTGGATTACACTTTGTGAGGTTTCAAGACATGCATCTCTTTATGTTGGTTGAGAAGAGATATCCCCTTACACCAACAACAATTACAGAGATGTTGAACAAGAAGCTTCAAACTGATCATCTGAATGAAATGTGTTTTTAGCTTCTTAAGCTTATGACAAAACAACTCAAGAAACAGTGAAGTGTTTGGAAGCATCCTCCTGGTGATTATAAAGTTTTTAATGAAGAAACTTAAGATTTTTTGAAGGAGAATATCAAGTTTAGGGGAGGATTGATGGGATTAAAAGCCTCTTGATGCTGTTTGGAAGTTACTACTGCTAAGTGGAAGTTAAGACTGTTAAGGTATTAGTTACTGCTAAGTATAAATTAGTGCTGTTAGTAATCTTAATGAAAAATATGCTAAGATAGTTATACTGCTAGTTACAACTAGCGCTGTAAGTTTTACTGACTGCTAGTGTATTTAAGTACTGCCAGTTAACAACTAGCTAGTAATAATTTACTGCTGTCGAAAGTATAAGTTACTATTGCAGTAATAATGTTACCTACTTTAACAAGTTTACTACTACAGCTATGTCGTAATTAGTACTGATGATGAAGATTGAAGAAAACTTTCTAAGTAGTTAATGTTGTTTGTATACAGTTAGTGCTGCTGGTATAAAAGTTACTACTGTTGGTGTGAAAGTTACAACTGCTTAAAGATTACAACTGCTGGAAGAGTTTATGCTGATAGAGAAGAGATCAAAGACTTATCAAAGAAAAGATAAAGATTGCTTATGTGATAAGTATGAGATATTTTTGTAAAAGATATGTATAAGTTATTTGTTTAAAGATCATGATAACTTAGGAAAATATTGTAAGCCGGTTAGGAATCCTTGGTGTATAAAAGTAGCTCCTAGGGCATAGAGTTAGATATCTAGAAATCGTTTTTTTATATCAATATAGCTTCACAGTTTTATAACCCTAACACTATTTAGAGTGTTTGTATTGTATTGAGGCTGAAAGTTTGGTAAACTGTTTTGTTATTAATCTTATTCATTACTGTTTTATTGAAATTCTTCTTAGTATCATTGACTAGATTCCGCATAGTCTTTGATATTCACAATCAAAGTTTCTATCATAGTTGTTTTAAATTTATTCAATACAACTTAGGCTTATACAAGCTAAGCAAGATCTATTCTATTGGGATCAACAGAAAGATATTGTGATAAGAAAGGAATTATAGGTTTCCTAGTTTATCTAGATATAGGGGTGCCTATATAAACACCCATCCCTAGCCTCATAATTCATTCATTCACAACATATTTCACCAACTAAATTGGTGCTCTCCCCTCTCCTTTTAGTCGACCGAATATTCCCACACAAGGGATTTTTTGGCTCTCTCCCCGCCTTGATTTTCGATTAAACCCTAAAGGGTTTTTGGTGATCTTTGTTCTCCACTAGTTCGACAACAATAAACCCTAACCAAGGGTTTTCTGTGGTCTTTGGTTCTACTCAAGTCGACAACAACAAAACCTCAAATTAGGGTTTTCAGTTTTAGGTTTTTACCCTCAACCGAATTTGATTAAACCCTAATTAGGGTTTCCTGATTTTTGGTTCAACATACAAAGGGTTGTTTGGTTTTTGGCTTAAGTAATTAAGCATACACCATCGGTGTTTAGAGCGCCTGAAGTTATGACTAGCATTGTTGCGTACTTGTTCGACGTGTTGTGTATGCAACCATAGAGGTGATAATTTAATCACTCGTTTCAAGATTAAGATTCTCGTTTAATTGACTTTGTCATTAAACAAAGGTTAGTGTTTCTTATTTATAAAAGGATTAAGAAAATAGTTTTCAGTGTTGTTGTTAATAGGTTTTCCATAACTTGTCACTTAATTTATAAGGTTAATTGCATGTTTAACACCTGTTTTTCATTATCAATTTGATTAGCAATATATATTAGAGATAAAAGCTTCGTTTGGAATTTCTGAAATAGTAGGTGACCGGTCTTGCCATGCAATCTCCATTTTGTCATTGACAAAAAGAATTTTCAAGCTTCGTGTGTTGTAGGTATGCCTAAACAGCTTTTTTATGCTGCTTTAGTGTGGGTGTAGTTTGGAAGGTGTAAATATCTAATGTAGTTCGATTGTTTGATGTTTTGTTTGTAGTTAGGGGTTGCAGAAAGCAAAGTTGTCTCTATCTTGCCATTTATAAATGAATTTTTGAGCTTCCTTTGTTGCATGTATGTTTAAACAAATTTCCTTTTATGCTTATTAGTGTGTATATACTTTCGAAGATGTAACTATGTAATGTGGCTCGAATGTTTCATGTTTTGTTTGTGGTAGGTGTTTGAGAATGTAAACTTGAGTATACGGTTTAGAAGGTGTAACTATTTTACTTTGAATTTTGGTGATTTGTTTGTTGCAAATTTTTGGTTTATTAGTGCATTAGGTGTGTTGTGTTCATGCAGGTGGTGGCTTTTAGTTTGTTGGTGCGCTAGGTCTGCTATGTTCATGTAATTAGAGGTTACAAAAAGTGGAACTAACTTAGCAAGTGGAAATTTAGGTTGTCGAGTTTTAGAACATTTGTATTATATCAGTTAGATTGTTGAAGGATTCTGCTAAATCTGTGGTGTATCAAGTAGTTGGTTGTTGAGTTTTAGAACATTTGTATTTTTTCATGACCTCATTGTTAAGCATTTAATTTTTTTTTTAGGTGCATGAGTTGTTAAGGGTGTACATGTGCTTCATTTTTACCCATATCGGTTCTTGTCACCAATTTGTAAAGTTATTGGATGTTTATTCTTGGATGCTTCCATTTGTCCCACTGCGTGTTGGTTGAATGCATGGTTGTTTCAAGATTTTGGTTTGCCGGATGGACTGTAGGCGAAAAAAATCATCTGAAATACTAAAATTTCTTTTTTAAACAGAAACACATTAAGTTGGCCGAATAACTACGAGAATTTACTTTATATTTATCAAGTTAACAAATATTTAAACCAACTTTAAACTTCTTTGTAATTAGGTTCTTATTTACTTTATTATTGAATGGATATGATAGGGTTGTCATATGAGACTCTAAACTAATATGATGATGAATTATGGTATTTCTATGATGTATTTGTTGGGAGCGAGAGCTGCGAATAGGTTTCTTATCAAAGGCGTTACTTTCTGAAATTATTCAAAGTCCGCAATTCGACACGAGTTATAAAAATATACGAATAAGCACTTCTAATAATCAGATAAGCCAAACAATAAGCCGTGAAAATAAGTCGAACCACAAAAAGGTCCACAATAAGCCGCGACTTATTAGGCATTTTTAGGCCGTGGGTTTTATAAGCCCAAAATCAATTACATAGCTTTTTAAATAAGCTAATAAACTATATAGTACTTTTAGTTCTTGAAATAAGCTACCAAAATAAGTTATAAATATATGATAAAAGTAGGTAATAATCAAAAATCATTTTTTCCTTATTCTTTTTTTGCCGAGACTATATCAGCCCCAAATAAGCACTTTTGTGCTTATTTATAAGTCGAATGAGCCAAATAAGCTATAAGTCCTTTATGTACAAAAAAAATATTATTCAACCATCACCACCAAAATATTAAAGTGAGTTTTTTCCTTGTTTTCCTTCTTTTTGAACTCGAACCAAACGCACCCTTTATATTTATTTCAAAACTTTTAGGTTTTGATTTTTAGAAAACACATCGCACAACTAACATCTATGCATCATTAGACTATTAAATGTACAAAATATTTAAATAATTGATGACTTACAAAGAGGGTTTTGAAAATGAGATTAGCACAAAACCAACAACCCAAACGTTGTTTTTATGAACCCACGCCTATTTGAATCGACCCGAAAACGCTTAACCCTTCATGTTTTTGAATAAAAAGTGGAAAAATGTATTGTTTTGGGTTTGTTAGTATTGGGACATGAGCAAGAAGAGAAAGAAAGATAGAATGAAATGTGTGTTTCTTAAAAAATGAGGTGTGTGTGTTTTGAAAGGATATTGTTGGGAATAAAAGGATTCTTAACTATTACTACTGTTGGTTCAATTTACAACTGCTAGTTGTGGTTACTGCTGCTGCTCAAGATCAAATAAAATGTTCCAAGTCATTACTACTGTTAGAGTAATATTAGTACTGCCAGTACAACTGTTACTACTGTTAGAAGAGTTTCTGCTGTTAGACTTAGTTAGTACTGTTAGTCTGTTTTAGTAGTGCTAAAGTGATATGTATGAGATATTTTAGGAAAAAATATGTATGTGTAGAAAACGCGTTGTAAGCCCATTAGGGTTCCTTGGTGTATAAAAGGAGACCCTAGGGCATGTAGTTTATACATCTCATTTTTTATATACAGTTATATATAGCTTCAAGGTTTTGTATAACCCTAACACTATCAAGAGTGTTCGTATTAATATATTGAGGCTTAAAGTTTGGTATTATACAATCTTGTTTGTCACTGTTTTATTGCTTATTCTTCTTAGTATCATAGACTAGATTTCGCATAGTCTTTGATATATTCAATCAAAGTTTCTACCATAGTTGTCTTGGATTTATTCAATACAACTAAGCCTTTTACAAGCTAAGCAAGATCTATTCAAGTGGGATCAACAAGTGGTATTAGAGCTTGTTGAGAAACTTTGAATAAGAAGAAACAATCTACACATACCAGATCTATTTGTTTGTGAAAACATGGAGTCAGTATCTGCACAAATGGTTGCTACTGCAAAACTTCCAGTGCTCAATCCAGGCGAATTTGAGCTTTGGAAGATGAAGATCGAACAGTACTTCCTAATGACGGATGGTAAGGGACTAACGGCGGAAAATGTTTCCCACTTAAGGTCGGATGGTGCAACTTTTTTGGTCAAGGGACTAAGGACGCGGGTCAACGCAAACCACAAGGACGAACGGTGTAGTTTACTCTTACAAGAATATGCTATGAATATGATATATATTCTTTTCAAGCTAAGAAAATTGGAAATAGCAACGTGTTTTATAAATTTGAATAGTGTATGATATGAAAATATATACTCCCTCCGTCTCATATTAAGTGTCCATTTTTGACTTTTTGAATTCTTTTTTCATAAACTTTGACCGTAAATATTTTTCTTTATGTTATATAATGCTTACTGAAAATTATACCAATGAAAAATACATTCGAAACTCTATCCATTCATATATTTTGCATTGAGTATCATATAACATAAGAAGAAATAATTAAGGTCAAAGTTGAAGAAAAAAGACTTTAAAAAGTCAAAAATGGACACTTAATATGGGACGGAGGGAGTAATAGTTTCTTTAGACAACATCAACATGTATCAAAACAATTTTTGCTTCTTTATTTTGCTTAAGATGAGGTTGGATATCAAAGAACATACGCAGAAATTGAGAAATATAACCCGATACTTACTGTGACATTTTTTATAGTACATAATAGAAGACTAGAAGACCCTATATATCAACTAAAAAATATAGATCAACGAGGTTTGTAACTCGAATTATGCCGCGAAGCGTGCGGGACTAACTTTGCAACAGACCGATAACCCAAGGACTATTTGCGTTAATTGTTTCTTGATTTTTTTACGGAAATAGTCCTTGAGGTTAGCGTTCCGTTGCAAACTTAGTCATTAAGGACTAGCTTTGCAATGAACCGATAACCTCAAGGACTATTTCCTCAGTTTTTAAAAATATATATTAAACTTCAAATTTTTTTATAAATCGTACGTATGTAAGAAGCATTCCAACGCAATACCACAAGGACGATCGGTTGTAGTTAGTTTATCTTACTAGAATATGCTATGAATATGATATTATATTTTTCAAGCTAAGATAATTGGAAATAGCAACGTGTTTTATAAATTTGAATAGTGTATGATATGAATATATATCACTCCCTTCGGTCCCATAAGACCGTGTCCATTTTTGATTTTTGAATTCTTTTTTCATAAACTTTGACCGTAATATTTTTCTTTATGTTATATATGCTTACTGATAAATTAAACAATGAAAAAAATACATTCGAAACTCTATCACATTCATTATATTTTGACTTGAGTATCATTTTAACATAAGAAGAAATAATTAAGGTCAAAGTTGAAGAAAAAAGACTTTAAAAGTCTAAAAATGGACACTTATTATGGGACGGAGGGTAAGGAATAGTTCTTTAGACAACATACACATGTATCAAAACAATTTTTGCTTCTTTATTTTGATCTTAGATGAGTTGGATATCAAAGAACATACGCAGGATGAGAATAACCCGTTTACTTACTGTGACATTTTTTTATAGTACATAATAGAAGCTAGAGACCCTTTATATCAACTAAAAAAATACTAGTTCAACGAGGTTGTATACACGTATTTTGCAGAGAAGCTGTGCGGGACTAACTTTGCAAAGGACGATAAATCCAAGACTTTATTTGCGTTAATTGTTGCTTGATTTTTTTACGGAAATAGTCCTTGAGGTTTGCGTTCAGTTGCAAAACTTACGTCTTAAGGACTGCTTTGCAACGGAACCGATAACCTCATGGTAGGGAGACTTATGGTGTTGTTATATTTTCGAAATGACAAAAAAATGTACTATACTTAAAGGTCATTTTTAATCAAGCTATCGTACTTTTTTTATTGCATAAAAAGGTACATAACTTCTTTATTTGGTCAATTTGAGTATTTTCGTTAAATATTTAACGATCATCCGTTAAGTTTTACATTTTAAGTCCACCGCCGCTACTAGCACCCCTAATCATCGTCGTCACTACCAAGTATCCCCACCACCATCACTTATCAAATCCACCCACCACCGTCGTAACAAGAAACAAACATATATCGTCCATACGTACATAAGAACATATTGATATATAATGATTCAATCGTTACCGGTCCGACTTACCTTCGCAGGTAGGAATGGTCTTATTTTAATGACATGTCATACATTCCTTAACTCATTAATGTTTTTAAAATCCGGCTAGGAATTTATATAATAACGAGGCATGCAGACCCGTGCGTTGCACACGGCCTGGGTCAATTTGTTTTTGGCATGGTGTGTGTATAATGGTCGCTTGCTTCGTAATTCTGTGAAATGACGTTTGTTTTTTTGATGGTTTGTTAGTCATACAATTGGAGTGGGGTATTTGAGTTTGCCGTTAACGATTGATCCATTTATACAGTACCCTTTTTTTGTAGTAGCATAACTTGTCACCTCAATTTAATTCGTGTGAATTTGTTAGTTGTAACTGGGTACGTAATGCATTTCGTGACGGTTCAGGTGAGGTGTTATCTAACGAATGTTAAGTGAAAGTGTTTCGTTGCAACGGACGTTTGTGGGAAGCTAACGGATTTTTTAAGGGTGAACTACTGTTAGTATAAGGATGTGTTTTGTGTCTAATATTGTTTAGGAGGGTTATATCTAATTGTTTCGATGCACACGGGTTATATCTAATTGTTGATTGTGTACTGGTTGTATCTAATTAAGGGTAAACATTTACGCAATTACATAAAATAACTATCCTTAGTACACGTCATATTTGCAAATCATCATTTATGGAAGCAAATAAGCTCATGGCCATTAACTTAAATATCACAGTTAAAGATACAAAATTACATAACTTTGTGAACTTAAGTATCTTTGTATTCGTAGATAGATTCCCTCGTGCTTATGCTCTTGATGCTTGCAAAGAGATTACGGTGGGGAGTAAATTTATGCAGCCTGCTATAACATACTCTTTCAGAAGACCGCCAAGAGGAGGAGCCGAACAAATGCAAACTGACGAACTAACTACTTTGATGCAAAATGTTTCGCTAA
>BQNB010032581.1:0-53042 GCA_026074375.1 Tanacetum coccineum | reverse complement strand
TAATCACTTACCGGTTAATATACGTATTATCTTATATATATTTTGAAGAATTTCCTTTTTACCTTTGTCCTCAAGGGTAAATTGGTAATTTTCCATAGTATTATATATTATATTCTTACGTGTGTTAGATTCTACGAATCAAATATACACATGTATAACCGAATATATGTGTATGTATATATGTAAGTTTGTAAAAATTTTGGTGTTGGGTATAATTGTGGGTATTTGGTTGAGTATAGATAGGTATTGGTGCTTCTGGGTATGCCTAAATGTATTTTATTGCGAAACGTAAATGTTTTACGTAACCAGTAAAAATAAAATATAAAAAGTTAATTATTAATTTCGTAAAAATAATATAATGATTGCTTGACGTAAACTTTTATTTGTTTGGTGCCCGTTTACGTTGATCGTTGATTTTTAGTTTACGCGATTTAACTTAACGATAAAAATTAAAAGTAAACGCGTAAAAGTCTAAAAATAAATAATGGAATAATTGAAGTCGTAAAATGACCTGAAATAACGGGATGTTACACCTTAAACTTTTAATCTTTAAAAGAGGCCATACAATTTGTAAAGCTAAGACACATAACTAAGTGTGGGTCTTTGTTTCAAATCTCTTGGTTAAGTAACGAGTGAGATATGGTCGTTTGAAGTCGAGTTAAAAATTTGAGCAACCCTTATATTTTCTGTTTTGATGCAAAAGTGTTATAACTTATTTTCTAGGAGTTTATCACATGTAAAGCTTTATAAAACCTTACTACAAGTTTATATGGGTGATAAAACTTTATAAAAACTCATATGCATATAGCTTATATCGTATTGTACCTAAGGCGTCTTAATTATTTAGGTCGCGGTTAAGATTTATTGTTCGTTAAACTTGCGTAGTATTTCATGTTGTATCATTTTGTTGAGGTGAGTTTCATAGCCCTACGTTTACTTACTTTATACTCGTTTCAAAATAATTTAGGGTGAGAAATATATTGCTTGCTTTTACTTATGGACACAACTGCATTAAACTTTTACGGATTGCATAAATGCCTGTTATCCTACTATTGGCCCCCACTATCATGAAATGTTAATTACTTTGTGTAAGTACGAATGTTGTGAATAGATCTATTGGGGTTGACACCCTTATCCAGGTTTGATAACTTTCATCGGTTAAACGGACGCATTCCATTTGGGGAACTCTAGGTATTCTTAGGATAGACATCTACCGGGGCAACAACTTGTAACTACTTAAAAGTAGGTTAAGGCTTCGATGTCACAAGCTTATTACAATCGTAATACTTTTCTGTGATATTGTATCTGTTATAATAGTCACACCTGGAAATCTTGTGGTCCACACTTACACTTACCTAAACCTATTATCTCACCAACTTTATGTTGACATTTTAACATGTATTACTCATGTCCATAACTTACATGGTCATGCCTAGCACATGAAGTCTCATGTTAGAGTCACCGTTGCGGTTACGTCACATTAGAGATTTCATGCATAAATGTATATCGTTTGATTGTATCAAAACTTATTTTTTAATTTGATGTGAAACGTTGAGACTTGTTTTGTTGGAAAACTTTATTGGTTAAATGAATCAAATGAGGTATTTTTAAACGACTTATGTAAAGGTCCTTCTTTATATCTTGTGTTCTTTGTACTATGAAGTCATACCACGGTTACCTTTCCGCTGCGATATCTTAAGGGTGTGACACAGAATCTCAAAAGGAAAGTCGTGGGAAGGCTCTAAGAAGAAGAACAAAGACAAGCGAGACATGTTTAGTCCTAATAAGGAGCCTAATCATGAGATCTTGCAAAGTCTTACGAAATCTCCCAAAGACATTCTCGTCTTGGAGAAGGTGGGCAAAACGTTTAATAGACCTCCGCAAATGGTATCAAATGCGAGGGATACTTCTAAGTGTTGCGGAATCCACTAATATGTGAAACAAAAAAATTTATTTACCATCAAAACATTTTATACTCGTAAAAAAATTACGCACCTGATGACTTAGTGTTTTGGATCCACCCCTTAATATATAATATACGAGATAAGTAAAAACAATAAAAATTAGGGTTAAGTCCATAAATTACCAATAAACTTTCAAAAATTTACACATATAGGTAACGAACTTTGGATATTACTAATATGGTCATTGAAACCGGCAATCATTTACAAAATAGGTATTATGACCTGCTGATTATCCAACTAGATAAATAAATTATTTTAATATTCCACGTGGATTTTTCTTCTTAACAATTTTCCACCTGTTTTATTAATTGCACCCGACCCGTTAATCAAATCGACTAAAAACCCGACCCAAGGTTTTTTTAGTCTTGTATTTAACCCCAATTGATATAACCCGACTATAATTCAATCCAACACAAAAAAATTGTCCCCAAATCTAAACCAAACCCTAACATGTCAACTTTTCTACAAGATCAAAAATGTGAATGTGTTTAAATTTTGGTAGTGTTAGTGGTATTGAATAATCATCGTCAGGCTTTTTGATAAATAGTGCTTGCTTTTGTTAATTGTTATTTGTCTTGATTGGAACTGACGTGTTTGTGTTTTCAGTAAACATGGATACTGACCTTTATGACGACGGGTTTCAGGATTATAATGAGGAGGAGCAAAATTCTAAAAAAGTGGCTTCGATTATGCCTCATGGCGGTGATGATGACGAGTCGTTGGGGTTTAGTAAGTCAAAAATGATTGTTGACAAGGAAGACTCATATAAAAGGAGGAGATTGAACCAGGTTAATTCGCCTGATCGCCTTGATGCTTTTGCCACGACGCCTAAACCTGAAACTAGGGGGTATGCATAAATTATGAGGGATGCGGCATTAAAACAAGAGGAACAAAGGACTTTTACAAGAGGAACATATCATGGGATGAAGGTTCTGATTGGGATATGACTCCTGGTATTGGCATATAAGTCAACAGTCAATATAACTCAACAAGTGATGTGGCATATCCAACAAGTTAAAAAAAATAATGATGTGTCGGTCATTATCAAGTTGTAACCGAGAAACTAACAGTCATAATACCTATTTTGTAAAAGATTTGCGATTTCAATGACCATATTAGTAATATCCAAAGTTCGTTACCTATATGTGTAAATTTTTGAAAGTTCGTTGGTAATTTATAGACTTAACCCTAAAAATTATACAAGCACCTTTGTAAACCTCTGCTTGACTGTGTAGTAAATTTGTTATATTACAATAAGTGACATCAAATGAACTGTCTAATACGGAGTAGCTTTTTATATTAGCAACTATTCATTCTGTCACATATTATTTTCTTTCATATGTATATAAAATAATCCTAAACCATATGTACTAGCTTAGATGGCCACTAAGGGCTATTTGGTAGGGGTGAATGGAAAGACAGAAAAGGTAATCGAGCATATTCTCTTGTTTGTTTGCGGTTGAGAATGGAAACGGGGAATAGAAAAGTGATTCTCTTTCCACCATATCCTTTCTCTTAAAAATAAGAAGAATGGGGAGGAATGATATTTTTAGGGGGTTTTTGGGGTTGCATTTTGTTGTGGATTATCTGCTTAATACGTTTTCAAAACGCAAATAATCAGTTTCGAGTGTTTGGTAAATATTTGTTGAAAAGTGATTATTTGCGTTAGTGAGCTGATTTGTACACATATTTTTTTGCCATCTACCACTAAAGTACACTCGTTGATGCACACAGTACAACAGCCAGATGCATAATTAATGATGAATGGCTAAAAAATGTGTGTACAAATCACCTCCCTTAAAATGGCGTTTTGCTACTGCTGCTAGTGAGATGCTTTTTGGAAACGTGATATTACTTCTATTTTAAAATTACTGGATTGTACTTACTAAACATGGTTGTCAACATTTTATAGTTCTTTCTTTTTTCTTTACCTATTTTATAAGATTTAAGTTCATTTGGATACCATACTTTTTGTGGATACCGGGGGACTCATCCTCACCTCTCATCTTCATCTCATCCAATGGATGAGATTAGATTGCCTATTTACACTAGAGGGGTATTTTTGTACATTATATATCCTTACTTTTTTATAACCACCTCATCTGATACACACACATAGTGTTTGTTTTCAGATTGTCTTTTTTTCTCTCTCTACACCGATCCACAACTAATCGATCGATCATCACAAACAACTAATCGATCGATCTTCAATGATTGTCTTATTTTGAATCGATCATCTCCTTTTTCATTTGATTAACATCAGGTTCATATTTGTTCTTATTTTAGCTTATTTGATGTGAATAAGCTTATCAATTTATCATCATCCGAATTTATAAGCTTATTATTCAGCTTATTTTGATCGAATATCTTAATTATTTGTTATTAGTGATAAGCTAATTTATTTAGGTCCTTTATGTGAATAAGTTTATGTATTATCATCATTTGAATTTATGTTGTTGAATTATAAGCTAGATTATTAACTTATTTTGATGAATTATAAGCTATCGTATTAGCTTATTTATGTTGGTAGTGTTAATAAGCTTTGTTATTAGCTATTTTTTTATGTTTTGAATAAGCTCTATTAGATTAATTTGTTGATATAAGCTGAATTAAGGTGTATTTAGCTTATCAGTTAGCAATAAGCAGTTTTAAGTAGCTTTTGGTTAACGTGTTTGATATATCATATATGATGCTTTTCATACGTATATCATATATGATATTGCTTTGTCAAATGTATATGGCATGTGATTATTATATATGATATTTCATTTTTTCAAAAAACAGTTTATTTATTCTTTTATATTCATTTTATATTTTTAGAATTGAAGAACATGAATGCTTGTTCATTATTTAGAAGTTTGGATCACAACAAGATGAGGTGCCCTAAGAGGTTTGAAGATCAAGAACAAGTCGTGGTTTGATAAGTGTAAAATACACATATCTGTTTATACCAAAAATGACCCTAAATGACCCAAATCAGACTAAAAATGGCAAAAATATACTTGTTTTTGTGTTTTGTGTGTGCAGGTACGGATAAGACAAAAATCACAAGAAAACCGTCAAAAAACGGGCAAACACGGACACGAGAACGGAAGAGCGTGCAAGAGCCGGAAGCCAAAGTCAAAAAGTCAACCTTGGTCAACTCTCAAAGCTAACGGCTTATATTAAATCCAAGGTTTATTTAATTAAATAAAACTCACTTTCAATCCCTATTTTTTAAAATTAACATATCTCTCAAAAACGTTAATCGTTACGCAGAATTTAATTATTACCATCACGAAGATATTAAATTATCATTCTTTAGACGGGCACTTGTTATACTTTCGACCGAAAAAATCCCTTTTCTTTAAATTTGTCGCTCAGAAAATCACCCACATGATTTGAAAAATCTCACATGATTAGATAAATCAAGTGATTCATTACTGAAAATAGACAACGTATTATGTAAATTCACATGGATTTATGAATTTATGAAATCAACGTGATTTCTTACTTTAAAAATCATATGTGGGATTGTGAAATTCACATGTGATTTATGAAAATAGCACGGTGATTTTTAAAAACAACAAATTCACAGTGATTTTACAATCACAGTGATTTTACAAATCACGTGTAATTTTTCTTCGCGAAAATTTTAACACTAAAAAATCGTCAAAAGTATATGAAACGTTTTTTTTTTAGTTACGTTTGGAAAAATCACATGTGATTTGTATCACAAATCACATGTGATTTTATGAAATCACATGTGATTCTGCTACAAATCACATGTGATTTTTTCAGACGTGACTGAAAAAAAATTCAAAAAAAGTTCGTCGAAAGTATATAAAAGTGCCCCTCTATAGAAAGATGATTTAATTCTCGTCGCGATGGTGTATTTTTTGTCGTTTGACGAAAAATACCGTTTTGCAAGATATTTAATTTTTAAAAAATAAAGAGGTGAAAAGTGTAGGTTTTTTATTATTTGATGAAAAATAGATGGCTAGGATGTGTTCTTTTGTTTTTTGATATGACATTGTTCTTTAATGATCTCACCTGTATATATCATATGTGAATTCTAGAAAAATCATATATGATTTTACATCATTTTCTTTTTACATTTGAATTCATCCTTGTGATATTTGTATTTTTACATTTGGTAACAAAGTATCATAGGTGATTTCTTTCATAAATCACATATGATTTAAACATGATCTCATGTTTATCCAAACTATCATACTAGCTGTTTACACAATGATAACATGTGTTTTGTTCTAATGCTATTTTTTTGGAAGTGATTCTGAATTGTGCAATATAAAACTTTAACAAACTAGACATAATATCAAAAATTTACATCCGCAAAATGTTCACCATTTTTCATTTCAGATAATAACATGAGGGACATAGAACAAAGAGTTACTATATTGCAAGCATTGTACAAGTTTCTAATGGTTTACAAAAATCGCCCGTAGACGTCGAAACTCCATACGGAGATTACAAGAGAAAAACAGATTATACATTTTGACCGTGAAATGAAAATTCATGAGCTTCTTCATTGAGCTTCTTGGGCCTTTGGATGCTTGCGGTGTTTAAGATGTCTTGAAAACAGCCTTCTCTACACAAATAAAAAGATTTGATTTAACTTTCAAGCACATTATCATATATGATATATTATAATGTTAAAGAAGTTAACTTTCAAGCAGATTATCATATATGATATTATACACACAAGTAACTTTTCAAACTTATAATATCAACAAAATCTTCATAAACGCTTAAAATCTAACTTATATCATATATGATATATTATAATGTTAAAGAAGTTAACTTTCAAGCAGATTATCATATATGATATTATACACACAAATAACTTTTCAAACCAATAATATCAACAAAATCTCCACAAATGCTTGAAACCTAACTTATATCATATATGATATAGTATATAAGTTTCTCCAATTTTTTCAGGCAACTTATCATATATGATTTTTTCACTAACACGTCATTTCGTCTTTAAAATCACAATATGATCAACAAATCCTTTCTAAATAATGAAAACTTAACATCTAATCACATATTTACTTCATCAACATCAACATACTCGATCTAAAGGTTACTTATCACTATACCATCATCAAATATTAAAATATCTTCATTATAAATTGTATAAACACAATAACTTGAACAAAAAACACAATATGTTCATCACAAGATCTATAAAACAGTAGGCTTCACCATTTATGCATAAATAACATTAAAATATGTAGATGAAGTGTTTTATACCTGAATCGATGATTTTAATCATCATTTTGAGCGGTTTTTAACTCGAACCTTCACCTATAGGCTTATTTATTAAGATCTGATCGTCTATAGCAACATCACCGTCATTATCTTTTATTTTTGATGTGTCGTACGATTATGCGTGTGTGTATTTTTGATCGGTTTGAATGTGTGAGTAGTATGTGTTTTAGTATGTGTTTTGGAGAGAGAGAAAGAAAAAATATATCTGAAAGTATTGATGAAGTGGTAGGTGTGTGAGTGAAATTGATCGAAATACCCTTCCGTTCTTTTTCGTTTTTTTTAATTAAAAAAATTCTTTTAATCATGGCCTTTTATTATTTTTAAATGGATGACTGAGATCGGTCCCTGGATATCTAAGAAAATGAGGGTATCTAATATAACCTCCCTCATTTTATAAACATTCAAAGTTTACAAAACTTCCCAATGTCATTATATGTTTAACGATTTCTTGTATATACAAATTTTTTCTTTAAACAAATAAACTTTCAGTTTTGCTCTAGTAGTCAACATTAGGTTTCAAATTTGCACAGTTGATACAATATTGAAATAAACTTCCATTTTTCTCTTTTTATATCAGTATTTATTTTTGTAACATTGATACACATAGTGTATTGTCCCACGTTATGTTTTAAGTTTATATCAAATAAATCAACATGTATATATCTTAAATTTTTTTATCATTCTATATATTTTTTCCTAGCTTTGAAACAGTAATTAATATATTTTATATAGAATTACACATTAGATCTATATATCTTAATGGTAATATGTGGATTTATGAGAGTGTCATTTTTTAGTAATTTCACCTATCAAGTCAATAAATTATATGATTTGCCAAACACTAAATATATTGATTATCTGATTATTACGTTATCATACAACATAATCAAATTCAAACACTAAGTTTAAAAACCATGTTTTGTAACAGCTGATTATCTGATTATGCGTATTCAAAACGCATAATCTATTTTTAATAAGCAATTCTAAACACCCCCTTGAAAGAGCTGATTCTTGAGTTCATTCCGAGCGAGTACAAGAGACGAGAATACAAAAGATGGGGTATTATATATTATTATCATGTGCAACGCACATGCAAAACAATTTGAAGAAATTAATAAAACCCTAGCCTTCTCTGACATATGATTCTTTAATAAAACTCCTACGTTTTGCCCAATTAAATCATTGTTGCCCCTTGATTTTCCTAACCAACACTTCTTGATTGATCAAAGATGCTTTATTTTGCTAATTTCTTTTAGTTCGCTTTCTGTATAGCCATAAAAGTTTTACCATAATTTCTAATTCAATATTCAAGCCATGATTGTTGCATTCATTTGTTTGTAGGTCCAATTTAATATTCCAGATTGAGTTGGACATAATTTATGGTGTAAAACGTATTGAGAAATCTAAAAAAAAAATTGCTCGAGTTTTGTTGAGAAAATTGATTAACTCATTTGTGTATTTTGGCACAACTATAATCAGTCTACTTCCTAACATAGCCAAACTGAAAAATCGATTATCTAACGCATTCCTGTCATTGATTCTTTGTTTATAACAAACATGGGAATTGATTTGAGATTTTCAAATCATTTTCTTTCTTTACAATTTCATTCTTTGCAATGTTTTCATTCTTTGTGATTCAGTCGTAACAAACGTCCATCTTTTGGAAGGTTGTTACCACAAATGAGAGGTCTCGGGTTCGAGCCTTCCTGTAAAGGTCTTCCTTTAGGAGATAACTAGGAGTAGGGTTTATCCTCTTAAGAGAAGGTTCGAGTCTTGCATACTGTCTAATTGAATATCACTGTAAGGTCGAATCACAAAAAATTAATAAAAATAATAATCCCAATTCTATAACCAATTTAAAGACGTATTATTATCGTTATTTTAGATATGCTTTATTTATTTATTTAGGATAATAAAAGAGGTAGGCCGTACTTATGAATTGGTACTAACCTTAACCTGATAAGAACGGAATTAAAAAAGAGACAAAACTAGAATCACTTTGACACATGCCAGCTAAGGTTAGGTTTTGGTGGGGGAGGTCATTACTACTCCCACTTTCAACCAATCACACCTATGCACCCTTTCGATTTATATAACTAATGTAAACTATAAATGTATTTCTATTCACTATACATTTGCACAAGATGACCTGTAAATTCTATTCACTATAGTGTTTAATTGGAGGAAAAATATTATTTTTAGTTTATCATTGTATATATGTTTTCCTTAAAAAAAATACTGAGTAATAAATGAAGCGTGTTTTTCATATTCATATTGAAATTTACTAATTTACATAAGTCAGACGTTGAGGTAAATCTAAAGGTGATTTAGTAATTTTACCATACATAAATTACAGTTAAGTGTTTTAGCATTTTAAACCTTACTGTTTATCTTTTATATAATAAAAAAATACATTATTTTGGAGTTTAGTAGGCAAAACAACTTTACGAAAAAAATTTGGACAAATCAAGTTGCTTGATTTTGACACGTAGACAAAATCGTGTGATTTAATTAGTTAAAAAAAGTCAAAATTTATTCAATTTTAATCAAAATTAAAAAAATTCGTGGAGAAATTTGATGGAGAAAAAAAGATATAAAAATATAGATGTCAAATTTGTGAAAAACAAAAACTTAAAATAACATGAGGAAACTTTAGTGGTTGAATTTTAAATAAATTATATGCAGTTAAGTGAAACTTATAATTTTTAATAACTTTAAAAAATAAAAAAAATACCCCCCCCCCACCCCCGTCCCCCCCCCAAAAAAAAAAAACTTTATACCCTATAGACTTTACTTTCAAAAATATAACATTATATAAAAAAAAATTGAACGGCAATTTTTTACAACTCACACCACATATCTCAATAATTCTATCTCACGTGTCTCCAACAAGATTTGAACCCACAACCTCTAGGTTGTAGAGTCACTCATATACCGATAGACCAAGAGGCCTTGGTAAACATATATAAAATCTTTTTTTTGAACGACAATTTTTTACAACTCACACCACATATCTCACAAATTCTATCTCACATATCTCCAACGATACTTGAACCCACAACCTCTAGGTTGTAGAGCCACTCACATACCGCTGGATCAAGAGGCCTTGGTCAACATATATAAAATCTATTTATAGTTTATACTTTATATAGTTTATACTTTATACTTTTGGAGGTTAAGATGGAAGGTTATTCTTTCACTTGGTCACACCCAACGGCTACGAAAATGAGCAAGCTTGATCGTTTCTTAGTTTCAGAAGGTATCTTCGTGACATTTCCTACAATTTTTGCTGTTTGTCTTGATCGTCACCTCTCTGATCATAGACCTATCCTCCTCAACGAGATTCATTCTGATTATGGTCCCACACCTTTCCGGGTTTATCATTCATGGTTCAAACAGGAAGGCTTCGATGTCATGGTGGAACACGCGTGGCGTTCCTTTACTCACAATGATTCCAACTGGATGAATCGTTTCAAAAAGAAACTTCAAGATTTGAAAAAAATCATTCGCGTTTGGATCAGGGAGTCTAATGCTCATCAGGTTGGTGTAAAAAAAACCATTTTGAATGACCTGGTCGCCATTGACAAAAACCTGGATAAAGGCATTATTACTGATGAGATTTTATCTAAACGCATGGATCTAAACTGTAAACTTCATGAGTTGAAACAAATGGACCTTAAGGATGCTGTTCAAAAAGCCAAAGTTAATTGGGTTATAGAGGGCGACGAGAACTCGAAATTTTTTCATGGTGTCATTAATAAGAGGCGATCTCAATTAGCTATTCGAGGTGTCTTTGTTAGTGGAGACTGGTACACCAACCCGTCTAAGGTTAAGGAGGCGTTTTACTCAACAACATAAATTCAAATGATGATAATACATAAACAAATCACCTAAAGGGACCTTAAAAATTACTTATCACTAATAACAAATATTAAGAGATTCATCAAAATAACTAAATAATAAGCTTATAATTTCTGAATTGATAATAAATTAATAAAGCTATTCACAATAAAATAAGCTAAAATAAGAACATAATTGATCGATAAATCTAACCTGATGTAAACAACTGAAGAATAGAATAATCGAGTTGAAATCGATCGATTAGATGTTCATGCTGTGATGCTCATATTGATGCTCGTGATGATTAGATGTTAGGAGTAGATCTAATGAATTTGTTCCTGGTGGTGATTGATATGTTGTTGGTAGAGATAAAAAACACGCTTTATGTGTGTGTGTTGAATGAGTGTTTGTTAAAGAAAAAAATATTTATATAATGGACTAAAATAACCAAGATACCCCTGCAGTGTAAATTAAGGATTTAATTTCCTTCGTCGGATGATATGGAGATGGAGGGTGAGGATGAGTCCCCCGATATCCAAGCTAAGTTTCGTATCGAAATGAACTTAAATCTTTAAGTAATTATATTTATTAAAAACTTTCAAATATAACTTCTCTCCAAATCATTCTATTTTTTGGAAGAAAGTTTTAGAGAGAAATTTAGCCAAATTTACTCTTCTTTTATTTTCTCTTCTCTCCAAAAAAAACTTTGGAACACGAATTTATTTTATTTTTTCTCACTTCTTTCCTCTTCTTTCAAAAATAAAACTTAGGAACGCAGCAGTAGTTTGGATGTGTCACCAAGTTTTTCTTAGAACCTGTTTATTCACAATTTATAACAACCTGATCTTTCATTAAAAATATGGAAATGATATATCCTCCTACTAGTTGTTCCTATATATACTCCTACTAAATACTGACAAGTGTCACAACAGAACTAAATAGGATGTCGGAGTGCAAAACATAAAATATTAATGTGGGGGGGGGGGGTGGATATGTATAAATATATTGTACGAGGATATAGTAACCTCATAAAAAACGTAGAACAAATATGTAAATTTCACCTCGTCTTGATACGCTCCATTTCATCCTCCATCACCTATCGAGGTGGTGCTCCAGTCAAGTGAATCAGTAGCCCTATACAAAACATTTCGTCTTTTTAACGTTGTTTATATTCTCGCCTTGCCAACTATTGTTGCTTTAATTCGAGATCTTGTATTCTAATCTCCAAAAAAGCAACGCGCTCTTGTTTCTTCACTGTCACATCTGGGTCGTATAAACTTGCATATTCAGAGACCATCAACCTAGCCAACACTTTCTCATTGCAAGATGATTACGATGTCGATGAATGTCGCCGCTTTCTTCTTCGTTTTAACCTGCCCATTGGTCATTAAACTTGTGGCACCTCCTCTTACTCGTCGTCTCCAGCCTCCACACTCATTAAAACTATCCTCCACGGACTGCGATGTGTTGAACGAACCAGACCCCGATGACTTGTATCGCTTGTACTTCTCTATCTCTTCGCTTCAAAGTTTGGAATTTCCACTTCCTTCCATATATGAAAATCTTTTAATTCAGCCGCTGCAAGAAGACGTGTAAAAGGTACTTCATATTGCGCTTTGTTATTCCACAAGTGTCTTTAGGGTGTAATCCTCGTCTCCGACTCCACCCATCGCTCTTCGAACGATGTTACTGTACACTCCACAAAATTGGGCCACTTTAGGACGCAAAGTATTCCATTTCCCATTTAATGAATTGTAGGTTCGACGTCCGGTTACCTTCATTTTGCCCTCAACATATGCTAAAACCTCAATCCAAAAACCAGCCTCCCTCCTCATATTACCAACGACTCTATATTCGGATACATGAACCTAACCTTTGCACAATGCAATTTCTTCTTCAATGGTCCATGGAATGCACCAGACTTCCTCGTCATTTTGAATCGTCCTCTTATTGCGTCTTTTTGCCGGCTTCTTCGTTAGGGTCATGACTTCTTCGACGGAAGAGTCCTCACGAACGGTAGGTATAGACGAAGAAAATCCAGGTATGTACACTGGTATATCATCAATATTAAACGGATTAATTGGAGACATGGGTTGGTTCGTATTTTGTTGTGATGAAAAACCGCGAATATTTGACGGATTGTGGAAGTTATACATGTTTGGTTTTCATGTGTCGTTGTGTGTAGCTAATTTATTATTCAAGTTTTATTATGTATATTTTGCCAACTTTACCTATTAACAAACACTTACGAGCAGTGTACCCGATCAGTTGTTGGTTCGTTGGTAAGTAGGATGTCGATCACTAAGAGCGAGCGTTAATACTTAAATCTATCGGTATTTAGTTATCTATGTTAGTCCTAATTTATTCTAGTTAAATCTATCTAAACCTAAACTAATGCAAAAGGGGGGTTTTCAGATTGAGAGACTAACACGAGTTTGGGTTTACCTAAACTAAATGATGACAATTAACACACACAAGTTGATAAACAAAAGATAAAGAAGCGGTCGAGCCTAATGTAAGGAAAACGTATTAGCCAGTTTTAATCTAATAAAACGTAGGTATTGTTTATGAGTGCAATGATTGTTTTACCTTCGTTGGTGATATATCATTCCTAAGTTTAGGCGGGTCTTCTTCCTAAACTCTAAATGTGTTTTTCAATTAATCTTGTCACAGTTAACCACACCCGCATAAAGCATTCACAGTTGTTTATAATCTATCTAGGAGACAATGTTGGTGATCATATCGAATCCTATCTCATTGAGGCTTTACTAACTTATCGCTTGACGGCTATTTATATACTAGTAGTCCATTGTCCAAATCTTTGCCTAAGGAATCCGAACTGTGGAAACTAGAAGGGGGGTTGAATAGTTTTTACCGTTTTAAATTAAAACTTAGATTATCGACTTATGTGAACTCAAGAGATATACACAAGTGTATATGATAGCGATGCAATAAGTAAATAAGTAATCTACGAAATATGAACAAGTAAAGATAAGAAAGATCAAACCGATGACACAATGATTTATAGTGGTTCGGCTACGAAGCTCCTCTTCGCCCTACTCCACTCCCCAAGTACCCAACTTGAGAGTTATCTTCACTATGTCAACAAGCTCCCTTTAGGCGGAGAAAACCATACACGTCGCTTATACTTTTTCCGGTACTAAGCTAAATACCGAGTTCTACTTCGAGATAGAACCAATCTAACACACTATGTATTTTAAGGCCTAAATACTAACCTATCATACACATATGATACACACAACACACGATCACAAGATAATACAAATGAATGATTATCACCAATCGAGATGACACAAACTAAACTAATAACACTTAAAGCTTGACGTCTTCTTGAGTGTTCTTCACTAAAAAGTGAAATGAGTTGATCCTTATAAGGATTATGTACAAGTAAAATGATCAAAGAATATAGAAAGATAAAAGATGTATAGTGAAAAATATTGTCAATAGTTATTTAAAATGAAGACTTAAGGTTGCTATTTATAGGAAAACATTTGAAATTCAAATGTTGTCCCAAACAGCTATGCCGTGCGACCCACTGATCCATCTATTGCTGGATCCATCCTATGTATTTGGTGGATCCGTTGGTGGCGCTGGGACAACTATTTATCATTTTATGATTAACCCTAAATCTATACAAAATATTATTTTATACTTATTAAAACTAGTTTATTAGATTCTTCTAGAACAAAATATTTCTTATCACCAATAAGAAAAGATTTTCTAGATTTGGAAAGATTGTTTCCACTTATGGTTAATCTTATTTTGTCTTACATGATTTGAAGAAAACTCATTTCACACAAAAGATGAACTAGAGAGAGAAAGTAGAGAGAGAAAGGAAAAGGGAAAAATGGGATGGTTGAGTATGAAAACTATGTGGGAAAAATTACATGAGAACCAACACCTCTCCATGAGTGGAGAGGGGTATTTATACTACATAAGGTGACATGGGCCTTGGTTACAAGTCTTTCCATGGACCTTAGACTAGTTACCTATGTAAGTTTCCAAATATTACTTGACGAGCTATCTTTCGATATCTATGAAGTGACCGAGACTTTTCTAGGAATTTCGTATTCCTAACAATCTCCCCCTAAGGGAGGTCACTTCATGTTACAAAAACTTAAACCTATCATACTATGAAGATCTTCATTCTTGTGCTCGCAGATTCATTTCTTAATCATGTCTCGGTAATATGAAGGTTAGTGATTTTGACTTAGGCTTGAGCTTGTTCCTTTATCTTGAATTGTATGATAGAATGTGATCTTGAGCATCTTGAGATCATCAACCAAGCGTAATCTCGAGCTATCTTAATGAATCTTGCCACTAGTGTAACATTTGACTTTGGACAGACATGCACATACCATTCTTGATTTGTTTGCACTTGGACAGCTTTAATGTTGCATCCTATCTTGAGAAATTCCTTTAACTTTAACACGTCGTCACTTCGAGAAAGACGTTCAATATCAGAGTTGACGGAAACTTCTTTGAAAATGCTATTACTTTAATACTTCGCTCTTCAAGAAAACGATCGGTATCTAGAGTAGCGGAGGTCTTAGAAACATGTACTAAGCTTTCATGATGTTCTTTATGTTTTGTCGTCGATAAGACATTGGTTTATGAATCTTGTGATCCACTGGAATCAATACCTTTACCACCATCTATAAGTAACCTGCATTAAAACAGTTGCAATAAAGCGAGGGGACAATATGGGCTTTGTCATTCGCCCAGGTTTGCGTTGGGAGTAACCTTCAAATCCGTAGAGGATCGTGACCTGTGAGAACAGATAGATTCAATTTAAGAAGAATCTTCTTTGACAGGATTTCCAGCTGTATTACGAATTTTTCTAACACAAACAAAGTATTATATTCATCAACTCAGCAATGGTTCCTCATTATCAGAACGTCTTAAAGCAGACAACACGATAAGAGTGAACCAGTGAGTTACTATCTCACCGATTGAATAAAAATTGATTTGAAAATCAATCGACGTGTCACTTGCTAAAGTGATTTTGTGACCGTCGAGAGTTTTTAAGCAATTCAAATTCTTTAACCGTTGATCCATAACCTGGAACAAGTTTGATTCATAAAGAATCGCACCATTGTTGCTTTCCAGTTGTCACAAGCTTGATTCATAAGAATCGCACAAGTCACCTACCATGAGCTTGTTTGATGTTGGCTCAAGCAGGATTTCCATCTTCATTATGAATACCTAAGTATCACTCGGATGTTCTGGCAAAATCACAAGGATCTTGCGTAGGACTCTAATGATATTACTTGATATTCACATTGTGTGAGATAACAAGCTAAATTATGACAAGTGTCTAATGAGCATTAATGAATGTGAATCTCTTTTGGCCTAGACTCAATAGAGCACTTTTAATTTTATTGATCGTGAGGCTGAGCTAGTGCCACCTTTTCAAGTATCAACTAACTCGGAGTGAGAAAGTCAATAGAAATGAGTGTATCTCCATGAGTTTTGAAACAAAGTCTTTTCAACTTTGAGTGGCTGGGAGGGGTTGTGCATAGCGTCACTGGGTCCATGACTGTCTTCAATGTCAGACAACACCTAAGTGTTTCTGACAGCATATGTATTGACCCGGTTTCTGCCTAAGTGTATGGAGGGCTTCTTTCTTTTCACCCTTTATCCTTACATTTCTTTTTCATTCTTCAACCCCTTCAATGCTTACCGAGACTTCATAACTAACACCTTGTTGGGTTTGTTCCAGTGTTAGCTCCATCTCAGTCGGCATTATTCCCTTTTTCTCAGTGTGTGTGTGTGTGTATTTTTTTTTTTTTTTTGGTTTTTTGGTTTTGTTTTTCTTTTCTCTTTTATCATACCTAAGGACTTCTACACTAACTAGTGGATATCCCTGGGTAGATCCCTCCGGTTCTGGCTGGATCATGGGATTTGAATACCTATGCCTAACCACCTTATATCTCCATAAATTTAAGAACATGGTCGGTCTTTTTGAGTATTCCATCACGATCAAAACCAAAATCATTGAAAAGTTCAATCAAAGTGTTTGATATAAATATCAAAAAGATTTACACTTTGAGAGTTTTTCATTATCACTAAAAGCTACCCCTTAACATGTGCATCGTAATCGTAGTACATGTTAAGTGTAGAGTACCTTGAGTCCATTTTATATGATCACAATCCAGTACAATTTAAGTCCAGTTTAATCACATTTTCTCCCCTTATCCAAAATGTTAATCCCTTGATATTTTGGATATCAATTGATTAAACGTTCAGGGACAAAATGTTACACAAAACTATCAGGAACATTTTAATGCCCCCCTCAATTATTAGGGATATGAAATATTGATAGTACGAAATTTTGAAAGAATTTTTGAAATTTTGTGAAAAATTCCATGAAAAATCATCGTACTCGATATTTTTCACCAAAAAATCTACACTAGTTATTAACATATTCATAATATAAAATTATTTACGAGGGCTGACCTTATAAGATGAGAACAGCATATGATAAATCATATGGTCCTTTGAAGCCGCCGTAGGTCTCCTTCGTACAATCTCCCACCAACAAACTTTTCCAAGCTCCCCATTAACCTTCTTTCTTTCAAGAGGTTGTCAATCTGATCTTTCTCTGTCCAAGCACTCTTCAGCGTTGCTTCAACTTTCTTTCCAAGTTATGAAAGTCTTTGCATCAAACTTCGAGGATAGAACAGATTCAGATACATATGTAACTTGAGCTTATGTGGTTGGTGTTGATGTTGTCTTAGCTTCCCCCTAAACCAGATCCTTTCTTGAGTGGATTCAGAACTTTCTTGCAAGCCGCATCAAGCAGTCTTGATGTATGAAGCTTAAATATCTGAAGTACACAATTAATTCGAAACTGAAACACCAAAGTCAATTAAGTCCCGGATGTCACAATTATTCCCTCTAAGTAGTCAAAATGATAACACCTAAGTCAACTAAGTCCCAAATGTACACATTTCTTCTGGCCAGATACTGACTAACTGAAGGAATCATCATACTTATCATACCTATATGTACCTCTTTTATCAAATATTTCTACTCCTTTTATAAATAAACTTAGTGATTGACCGTTAAAGGAAGCATTAATTGAATCAGTAACCAATCTTCTCACGCTTAGAATAAATCTTCTTACAACACTTCCCCCTAGTATGTTAAATGATGCATACTTGAAATCACAAGATATCTCTACCCTCATGTAGTTGAAATAGTGCACCCGAAAGTAACAAGTTAAACACTGATTTTCTCTGCGGTTATGACATTTGTCTTCCCGGAATGACCTAAAATGAGAATAGGGTATGAATTCTATCACGTGAACTTATTATCTTTCTTGTATATCTATTCCTTCCCCCTTGCTGGTTTCGATACCTCGGAATCAGCAAAACCTAGTACGCAAATATACTTGAGATTGTGTTCGAAGAATTGATAAGCTTAAATCTATTCCGTGAGAATCAACTAAGTCTTAAATTGCAAATAAGTCCATAAAGTTTGAAACAAATGACATCTTAAGCTCGTGTAGTTAAAATCCATTAACACCCCTTAAATTGTGATCCGTCATTACTAGAAACTTTATCCGTTTATTCCGTGACTTATTTTGAAAGACCTTTTAAAAGATTATTTGATGACGCATTCTCCCCCTCAAATAATGACCCGTTTTCTATTTAAAGAGCTGTTGTCATTGAGTGAGTGGTCGAATTGTCTTTGAAAATCTTTTTGTGATTACTGAAAACACTGATTCATTGTTAAGACAACTGTTTACCAATAAAAATAAGATTTCTCTTATTTTGACAAATAAATGCACTGAAACGTACACTTATTTGATATAGGAAGCACGGGTTGTGATGCAAAGTAATCACAAGCCTTTGCATGGTCATAGTAATCCATGCCCGGGAAAAATTAATTACCCGTTGTCAGGAATAACTGTCTTTTTGACGACATGCTTTCTCAGATTGAAAAAAGGGTTGCAGTCTGTAATAACGGCAAGCCATGGGTAGTCTTGTTTTGAAAAGTTTAAAACGTCTTTTTTTTTTTTTTTTATTGCTCGAACTATATTTAAAGACCCGTATCATTATTGAATGACATTTCTAGGTCCGTAAATATTATCGATTTTCAGAAGACATGTCTTGAAAAATATTTTGGTATTTTCTATTTTCTGATTTTATGGTTTTGTAGGTTTTATATTTTGGTATTTCTTTTTGCTTTTAAAATGTACTTAGGATCTTGAAGATTTACACCATTATTCTTCTTTGTGATAGTTAGTTCTCATACTAGACCGTTTCATACCGAATGGAATCGGATTGTCATTTGCGTCAAAGTAGCACCAAATGGCATGTTCTTGTAGTTGACTTCTTGTCAAAACCGGTCGAGAAGGATCGCCAATAACATTCTCCAATGGGTGATTCTTTGTCAACTTAGTGAGAGTATCAAACGATTGGTTAAAATGATGCAAATTTGATGGAATGACCCCTTATAAAGTTGTTTCTTCATAACTCGAGTCTGAAGAAAGATTATGAAGGAGGGGTGCCTTATCAAATTCTGCATTTTGATGTCTATGAATTAGTTCTCCAACACCTTTATGAGTGACTTGAGATTGAATTTCTTGATTTGTTGATGAAGTACTAGCAGATGGTACATCTTGATCAATGGTAGTTGATGAAGGTGAATCGGCTAGATCAACGGCTCTTGAGCAGCAACAGCTACCGGATCTAAAGAAACAGTACATAGTGGAGGATTAAAGTACTCATCAAACAATGGTTGAAACAGGATCTCATAGTCTTTCTTGGATGGTGTAACATAATGTGTTAGAGAAACTGGGTTTTGCACGAGTCCTGAACTGATGTATCCAGGAGTCAATTTGACCATTTCATACACATTGAGAGACCAAGTTCAACTGTATTGATCACATTTGATTCACTATTCTCCTCTTCAAAAATTGCATATGTGATTGCCATTTTTGATTGATCTAGTGAATTAAAATACAAGCTAATGTACGTCGATCTACTTAATGATTGAACAAGCATGGGAAAATATGTAGAATGTTGATGAGACTGGTCGTAAATAAGAAGATTTCTCTTCTTTTAAAGATAAAGCGCACGGAAGCGTACACCTTTCTTTTCTTTGAGGAGCAGGGCCTGAAGTGTTGTTAGCAGACACCATCGTTAATGTGCATCAGATTAGAATCCCTTGAACCCTTGCTATGGAGATATATGTTCTTTTCGGCAACCAAACTCTGAGTCTTTCCTTTATAGGATTAAAATGCTTACCTACACTTAAGTTAAGAGTACCTGCACTGATATTAAGAGTTTGATCGCATTCATATGGGTTAGTGATATCATCATTTGAACCATTTGGAGGCTCACTATCAACTTTGCTCGTGCAAGAGTCGAATAACTTTCCTGTAGGAATCCACTTTAGACCAACAGTTGTGAAAATTTTACCCGTGGGTTTCCACCTAAGACAAGATCTAGGAGATGTTTTCTCATACACAACGGAAGTCTTTTTGGAAGAAAACCTATGTACTGAAAAGATCTGTCTACCAGGTCTTTGAGTATGACTCTTCTGTTCTATGGGGTTGTTACTGTATTTAGTCTTATGAGATTTAACCTTATGTGAATTCACTTCATTCAGAAGTTTTATTATACAAGCATCATGATTTGCATTAAAGACACATTTATGACATGTAGAACAAAAGAAATGTTTGGAATCTGAAAAAGAACTAGAATTCCTAGAGTGATCTGCTTTGGGCACAACCGTAATTGTTACGCAACTACTCTTAGATGTAGGCAAACTCCTAGATGTTTGATTTGTTCTCTTAGGGTTTGGAGTACTACCATTAGCAGTGTTTTGTAATCTAAGAGAAGGCATCACACTAGGTTTTGAATTCCTATTTCTTTCTTGTGTCTTTTTCCTAGCTTCCTCTAGATAGTGATTATGAGCCATATCATTTGAACCATAAGATTCTTCTTGACTATTCCTAGATGAGCCAGGTGCAATCATGTGATGAGGTTTTGCAAGCACATATTCTTGAACTTTAGGCAAATAATGAGGAGTGACTGGTTTTGACAAAACGTTATTCACATCAACTTGGGAGACAAACCGTGGTTTTGAAAAGTTACGTCGTTCAGATTTAAACGCATTCGGTTGTCTAACAACTGATTGGTTTCTGTGTGGTTGTAAAACTGATTTTCCCAATATTGATGGTTTTGCAAACTTAGTATCCACACTAGTTTCGTTTAACTTTCTTAATTCGTTTTTTAATGCCGCATTCACAAAAACCATTTCCTGAATCTGAGCCTTTAAATCAGTATTTTCAATAGTCTTACTATTTACTTGAGCAATGAGTGAGTCATTATGATCTTTCGTCTGAATTCATGTCTTTTTGATAGAATCGTAAAGTTCTTTGTAAGTCTGTTTTAAATGCTCATTTTCCTTATTTAACTTCTCATTTTCTGCAAGTAATTTAGCCACACTACTTTCCAATTTAAATGTTTATTGTTTCCAAAACATTATTTTCCCTTTTATAGTTTTTTAGCGGCTCTTACTTGCTTTCATTCTCCACTTTTAATTTGATTCTTCAAGTTGCAAATTAGTGTGGTTTTGGCCTGTAGCTGAGCTTTCAAATCATTGATCTCAAAAAATTCACGAAACTCAGGAGACTCCTGATTCTTACATGGTTTGTTACTTTGAAAACTTTCTTCCTTTTGTTGCATTGAAATTTCAAGTGAAATACAATATTTTTCAAGTTGTAAAAATCTATTTGAAAGTTCATTATAAACTTCTTTTTCAACCATATCTTTCGTTTTGAGAAACTCAGCCTTAAGCAAATAACTTTTTACTTGATCATGTTCAGCATCCTGGTCAATCTCTCCTCCCCTATGACTTATATTTGTTGAATCATGAGTGGTATTGCCTCTTCAACCTTTTCCAACAGATATGTATCATAACTTGGTTCAGATTGATCAGTATGCTGTTATTTATTAGCAAGGACATTATGTTGAGCAGTCAAATGTACCTCAGCAGATGGCACTTGGTCATTTACAGGTCTGATATCTGCATCCATAACATGTGTGATATAAGTCCCTGAACTGCTGCTTGTATCCCGCTTTTCAGATTCCATCCCATTGCTTTCCATGACAACCAAATCAACATCCACTGCTTTACTCGAAACGACCTTACTCTCTTGCGTCTGCATCAGTCTTTTATTCACCCTTCTATCATACTGTCGTTTATGGTGTGCTCTTTTATCAATGGACTTCTTAACAGATTCCATGTGCTGGATTAATGTATTACGGAATTGTTGAACCTCAGTTTGAGTGTATGCTAGAAAGTACTTGCTTATCATTAGATTATCAAAACCAACAAAATAGTATTGTTCTTTGATGAACGTCTGAAACTGTGTCATGAGTACTCTAAAGCATCCATGGATCCAATTTCTTGAAATTCTTCTTTGTCAAGTTGTTGTTCTAGTTGATCCAAGTTTAGTAACATTGTGCCTGTGAAAGTCTAAACATCTTGATCAAAGAGTGACGCAAATGCCCGTTTGTATCCTCCCTTGGATCCAGGTCTTTTTAAGTCGTTGATTGAAAGAACCTTGAGATGTGAATGAAGTAGTCAAAAAGATTCCATGCAACTTTCCTTTGCTTTGTGTTGCATTTGTTACAACTGATGCAACTCTCTCTCTTGTGAATTAATATTCAAAAATTCCATTGATATTCAATGTGTGAAATGAAATTAAGGATCTTAAGTAGATTAAGTGATTTGTTATAAAAAAAATCGCTATTGACGTTAAGATATTTGATCTTGATTAACGATTATAAAAAAACTTGAAATAAGGACTAACGGTGTAATTAATTAAAACTAAATAGCTAAAATTGAAAAAAAAAATTGTAAAACTAAAATGAAAATTGAAAATGTTTTAACTTGAAAGTCTAAATGTAAAAAAGAATGAAAATAAAAGGTTAAAAATAAAACTTGTGTGAAAGCTTAGGACTAAAGTTGAAATATTTAAAGAAACTAAAGGTTAGAAGTAAACTTTTTGAAAGACTAAAGGTAAAAGTGTAACCTTTTGAAAAACTAAAGGTTAAAAACAAAGTTGTTTTTATAACTAAGGACTAATATTAACCATATTATTTAACTAAGAGCTAAATGTAATACCTTTTGAAAAGTAAAGGTTAGAAATGGAAAATTAAGATTTTAAATTATATTAAAAAATTATCTCATGCACTAAATATTGTTATCATCTTCTTAGTGTTATACGTATGGAATTTTAGGGTTTATGTATCCTCGTCGTTTATGTTACGTTATAATATGAAGCACATATGATGATCGATGTGAGATCGCGATTCTAATGGTATACGTTATAAGACTCGCAAACAACCGAAACTTTAAACCGTAAAACTCGAAACACGACAAAACGAACTCGTTTAAGTTATAATCTTATATATGACTTGTTCTTATTGCGTATTCCATAGAATTTAAGAACTTTGGAGAGTTTCGATGTATATGATGTAACAACTCGCTACCACGAGGACAAATGGACAGAGTTTTGTTTGTAAGTCGCTATAATATCAAAGTCTTCAATTGATATTGTTCAACTCGCTACCATAAGTCGCTACTCATCAAGTCGCTACACCCTGTTAATCACCAACTCGCTATTCGAGTGTCACTTTTAAAAGTACAATATGCCACTGTCACACACGATTTGTTCTTTTGCTAACAGGCGACAACAACAAATAATATGTAAAATTCTTTCACCGTATCAAGGAACACTAAGCAAATAAACCCAGAAAAATAAGCTGTATAACCAGAAAATAAGCTCGAACAGGAACCACAAGAAGCTATACTATAATATCCAAAAGATGCTTGTTTTAACCCTTAATAAGCTACACTTTATAAACCTTAATATGTTAGATGACGTATAATGGAATTACCAAGCCTCTGGGCTTGGGCACATTATCTCTTGGATTTTTGACTAAACCTATCAATAACAGGCCATGGTGAAGCCCAAACTCGCGTGGGCTCGGCCCCGAACCTAGCGATCCGTCCGAAAGATACACTTGTAGACAATCGTCCGCGGATTCCTTTCAAAGCGATCAGTCCTTTCAAGGCGACTGTCGCGACCCTTGCCCGGACAAGTGGGTCCCACACGGGGCCCATTACTAAAGTAACCAAAATACTGGATACCCTTGTACTAGACACCTATTATATGGGTCACTTAATACATCCCAATTTTGGTACACAAATTATTCTTATTCTATCTGACACATACTCTGACAATGAATACTTACTCTCACGCCGGAGTCTAATCGTGGGGCCGTCCACGCGGTAAGGCCTAAAAAAAAAAAAAAAAAAAAAAAAAAAAAAAAAAAAAAAAAAAAAAAAAACGGTTTCTTTTAATTGTGCAGAAAATCATCACTTCTCTTGCTCTAGTACAAGATCCGGTACCCAAGTCGCTTGAAGGCCCGACCCGATAAGAGACTTGACACGCTACCAAGCCCAGCACAAATTTTGTACTAACAAGAAAAAACAAGATATTGGGCGCCATCCGTGGGACGCTTACGTAACACGTTTTCCTAAAACTCACCATGTGCACTCACGAACAAATCACAAACACACACTTCCGACGTGAGGTACACAGGGGGGATAGGAATGGTCCCCAGGGGTTGAGGAACCAATGTCTGACGAGATTCTTTGGAAGTATGCGACAAAATTATCATCAACTTTTGCCGATTCATCGCTGAATGATGCAAAAAGAAAAGAGCAGAAAGGACAAACTCACGCGGTAACAGCTGACGACTTTATATATGGCGAGAATCGCACTACTCTGAATCAAAGACACCGACCGCCCGAACACAACCTAGAAGAAGGCACGAAGACAGGTATTCCCGAAGCCCATCACCGCACGCCAGTGTATTCAAAAGACTCAAGAAGAACAGATCCCCTTCACCGCAGCCCCGGCCGCGGAGAGAAGGGGGCGTGTTCACTAGGTTGGGAAGAAAGGAGCCAGTTACATCCGCGCGTTCTGATAGTCGTCGGCGAAGTCCCCAAGCAAAAAGGACTGAAGTTGAAACAAGAAGGCGTCAACAAAGGCGAACACCTTCTCGTGCGACTAGCCAATACTCATGATAAGTGAGGAAGCGACGGAGGTCACGGAATTCTTAAGTCAAGAAGGCAGAAATCAATATACTATGAGTGATCTCTATCAGCCTTGGAAGGTGACGGAAAGAAATCCTTTCGCACCCGGATCGGCACTTTAATCTCTTGAGGACTAGGATGCCCAGCCATGTCAAAACATACGACGGAAGCGGAGATCCGGAAGATCACCTAAAGTTATTTCAATCGGCCGCAAAAACAGAAGGTTGGGCAATGCCGACATGGTGTCACATGTTCAACTCAACCCTCACCGGGAATGCCAGAGTTTGGTTTGACAAGTTACCAAAAGAGTCGATTGATAGCTATGAAGATCTAAGGACAGCGTTCAGGGAAAACTATCTTCAGCAAACAAAGCACATCAAAGATCCGGTGGAAATACATCACATCAAGCAAAGAGACGGAGAATCTACGGAGGACTTCATGGAAAGATATAAGGCAGAAGTCCTGGACGTAGAAGGTGCTCCGGAATGCATGAGAATCTCCGGGTTTATGCACGGAATAACTCACCCTGGGTTAATCAAGCGTCTATATGAAAGAATCCCGAGATCTGTGGACGAAATGTATAGAATGACTACGTCTTTCCTACAAGGGGAAGTTGCTGCACTCAGTCACGGTCGGAGGAAAGCATCTTCACCATGGAAACCGTCAGAGGGAGGGGACAAACCGACTTTCAAGAAAGGTTTCAAAAATAAGCAAAGACCGGATCGTAAGCCAGATAGATTCTCACTCCTCACTAAAACACCAAAAGAAATTTTCGCTCTGGAAAAAGGAAAGTTCAAAGCTCCACCCCCAATGGTAACTCCGGTGGAAAAAAGGGATCCGAGCAAGTACTGCGAATTTCATTCAGATACAGGACATAACACGAACGAATGCATGCAGCTGAGAAAACAAATAGATGAAATGATCAAGGCTGGAAAATTGTCACAATTCATCAAGGAATTAAAACAGAATGACAAGCCGGAAAGCACGGAAAAAAGGGGAAAGGTCGGAAAGGATAAACATTTGACTATACTGATGATTCCAACATGGAAAGTGTGGCCAAGCCCAGGATTACCCAGAGCTTCTCTCCGGAGACGGCAATGTCTTTTCCACCTCTGAGTGAAGAAGACGGGACGGAGAGCCCGATGATCATCGAAGTCGAAATGGGCGGACACTTTGTGCATAGGGTATATATTGACGGTGGAGCATCCTCAGAAGTATTGTATGAACATTGCTTCTAAAACTCCGCAAGAGATAAGGGATCAAATGGTGCCGGGCCACCACTCACCTTATCGGATTCAGCGGAGAGACCATTTGGCGTTGGGCAGATAGGCCTTGCTAGTTAAAATAAGGTGACGAAGTACACTCACACTCAGTTGGATGAACTTCATGGTTATCAGGTCACCATCCCAACACAATGCAATAATAGGCAGGCCGGGCATAAGGAAAAAGCCGACGTGGTACATCAACAGCACACGGAGGAAAAAAAAGAATCTCAAAAAAATATCGGTGAATTTTTCCCGTTAGGCGGACACGGTAACGTTACAGAGTAGTAGGGTTATTCCTATGGAATGTGCTATGATCTCCGGACCTAGCACCCAGCCTCCCGCAGCAAACCAAGTACTGGAAGAGAAAATAAATATAGCAATCCACCCGGAGTACCCTGAACAGACAGTTGCCATAGGATCAACATTAACAGAAAAAGGACGTAAAGAACTATGTTCCTTGCTCAAACAAAACTTGGATATTTTCGCCTGGAAGCCAGCTGATATGACGGGCGTCCCACGAAACATCGCGGAACACCGCTTGAATATCCGGGAGGGATATTCACCAGTCAGGCAAAAGAAAAGAGGACAGGCACCGGAAAGAAATAAGGCAATCCAAGAAGAAGTGGAAAAATTAGTGGACGCTGGAATAATGAAGGAGGTCCATTATCACAGTTGGCTATCTAATCCGGTAATGGTCAAAAAGCATGACGGAACTTGGCGAATGTGTGTGGACTTCAAAGATCTTAACAACGCATGCCCCAAAGATTGTTATCCATTGCCGGAAATAGACTGGAAGGTGGAGTCCCTCTGTGGGTACTCTTTCAAATGTTTCTTGGATGCATACAAGGGGTACCACCAGATTAAGATGGCAAAAGAGGATGAAGAAAAAACGGCGTTCATAACAAGCCAAGGAATATTTTGCTATTCCAAAATGCCGTTCGGTCTAAAAAATGCCGGATCCACATATCAACGATTAGTGGATAAGGCATTCCAAAGGCAAATTGGACGTAACCTGGAGGTATATGTCGATGACCTGGTTATAAAGAGCCGTACGGAAGAAGAAATCATCCGAGACATAACAGAAACATTCAAAACCCTTCGACAGATAAACATGAAATTGAACCCCAAGAAGTGCACTTTCGGAATGCAGGAAGGAATGTTCTTAGGCTACAAAGTAAGCACCAAGGGTTTGAAGCTGGTCCGATAAAGCAGACGCGGTCCTCAGCTTGCCATCTCCGAGATGCATCAAGGACGTGCAGAAGCTAAATGGAAAATTAGCAAGTTTAAACAGATTCTTGTCAAAATCAGCAGAAAAGTCGTTACCTTTTTTCAAAACCTTGAAAAACTGCACAAAAAAGAGCGATTTTCAATGGACACCAGAAGCCGAAGAGGCCTTCAAGCAAATGAAAAAGCTTATTGCAGAACTCCCAACACTTACCGCTCCAAGGGAACGTGAAGAGTTAATCATATACTTGGCTGCAGCAAAGAAAAAACCTACGCGCGGTTCTTGATGACGGACAGAGAAGGCAGGCAAATACCAGTATATTTTGTAAGCCGCACTCTACGAGGCCCGGAAGTCAACTATACCCCTATGGAAAAGTTGGTGTTAGCCTTGCTCAGTGCAAGCAAACGATTGAAAAGATACTTCCAGGCACACACGGTCGTTGTAATAACAAGTCAACCGATAAAGCAACTGTTATCAAGTTCGGAAATATCGGGAAGAATGCTGAAATGGAAGTTCGAATTAGAAGGATACGACATCCAATACAGACCAAGGACCGCAATACAAAAGGCCAATATGGCCGGATTTTTATTGCTGGATCCGAACGGAAGAGAGTATCCGGACGAACTCATGGCAGAAACCTGAGGTAATTAGTCCAGAGCGTGGACTTTGTTCAAAGGAGGTCGTCCTGCGTAGTGGCCCGGGGCAGGTTGATATAACAAATCGGAAGGTGCAGAATTTACATATGCCATGAGCTTTAGATTCGAGGCCACCAACAACGAAGCCGAATATGAAGCACTAATAGCCGGTCTTCGGATCGCAGAAAAAATGGGTATAAAGAACTTGCAAGCAAATGTTGACTCAAGGACTTGGGTCCAATAAGTCAAAACGGCTCTTATATCGCCAAGCGTCTGGCTGGGTCCAGTACACAAACAAAGTAAAAACATTGGCCAAGAGCTTCAAGGAATTTTCTATCAAACAAATACCGCGAAGTGAATACAAAAAAGCGGGACGCCTGAGCAAGATCGCGTCCATCAAGCTTCGAGTTTCTTAACAAACAGGTGCTTGTGGAAGATTTGAAAGGAAAAGTCCATAAATGGAAGAGGAAATTCTCGACATAGTTGAAGAAGAAGGCAATTTACTATGGATGACACCCATACAAGATTACATGGACAAAAAGAATTCCTTCCGGAGGATAAAAAAGAAGGCCAGAGTGGTACCCCGGCGGGAATCGCAGCCAATTATGCCATGATCAATGGAACCCTATACAAGAAATCCTTTTTAGGACCATGGCTTCGGTGCGTCGGACCACTTCAGCAAACTAGGTCTTAAGAGTAAAAAATACATGAGGGATCATGCAGCATGCATTCCGGTCCTAGATCTGTAGTCGCCAAAGTAATCCAAACAGGATACTACTGGCCGACAATGCATATGGACGCAAGGAACTTGATAAGGGAATGCAATGACTGTCAAATACACCGTCCCGTCCCAAGAAATCCGCAGCAGAACTTGACCCCCATCACGTCTCCATGGCCATTTTATAAGTGGGGGATAGACATAGCCGGACCTTTCCCGGAAGGACCAGGTAAAGTCAAATTCTTAATTGTTGCTATCGATTATTTCACTAAATGGATCGAAGCAAAGGCCGTCGCAACCATCACCGGCAACCAAGTGAAGAAGTTCGTATGGGACAACATTGTCTGCAGATTTGGCCTACCAGGGGAGATCATATCAGACAATGGAAAGCAGTTCCGTGATAATCCATTCAAAGATTGGTGCGAGAAACTGTGCATCCGCCAATGCTTCGCTTCCGTGAAACACCCGCAAGCAAATGGTCTAGTTGAAAGAGCAAATAGAAGTTTAGGAGAAGGAATAAAGGCAAGGCTTGATGAAAAAAGCAAGGATTGGATAGAAGAACTTCCGCATGTCCTATGGGCCCACCGTACAATGATCAAGTCAAGTAACGGGGAAACACCATTCTCATTGACATACGGCACGGAAGCCGTCATCCCGGCGGAGATAGGCATGCCAACACTCCGGACTGCGGAGATAGATCTGACAAAAAACAACGAAGCTCTGGGAATGAACTTGGACCTCATAGAGGAAAGAAGGGAGCAAGCAGCAATACAAGAAGCAAAAAGCAAGAAAAAGATGGAAAAATATTACAACTCAAGAGTCCGCGGCACAAGTTTCAAGCCGGGCGACATGGTCTACCGCAGCAATGAAGCAAGTCATGCCAAGGACGAAGGCAAACTTGGACCCAAGTGGGAAGGACCGTACGAAGTTAAAGAGTCGCTTGGAAAAGGAGCATACAAACTCAAAGACCGCAAAGGAAATGACATGCCGAGGACATGGAACATTTGTAATCTCAAAAAGTGTTATATACATGAAATGTAAGAATTCGCCCGGCACATATGATGCTCCGGAGGGCAATATCTTTATTTATTCGCATCTTGTAATATTTTGAATTTCAATGAAAAGTGGGGATTAGCTACCCTCACGAGTTTTAAATTTTAAATTGTCTTTACTTTGCAAAGTTATATTAATTGTTAAAACGCGCATGCAAGGAGCCATGCTCCACAAAAATATTATCCCGTATAATAAAGGTTGAGCAACCTCAAAATTAGCTCAGGCGCGTAAGAGGTATTGCAAGCCCGGCACCGGGAGAATAACCCACAAATATTCACAAGACTATCTATTACGAACGTACACCAGTAATAAACAAAGATAGCAAACATAGCACTAAAAAACGTGTTATGGAACGGACCTACACGAATCCGTCCAAATTAGATATTAAACTTACAAAGTTAATGTCAATGTACAATAAAAGCCGCAATGGCCACATGCGGCCACGGCATACAAAATAAATCCAAAAACAAAAAACAAACCGCTATAACAAACCACATGCGGTCACGGCAAAATCTTAAAACGAGAATCTTCAAATTGAGGCATACAAACCACGCTCCCCAAATCTTCATCCGTGTCCAAGTCCTCAACACAGGAGATAACCACAGAAGTGCTAGCCTCACCCAGCAAGTTCTGAGAGGACAAAGGATGAGAAACTATATCTACCATCAACTGACGAAGAGCTGCGGCATGCTTTTTCGCGCCTTCGGCACGAGTATGAACGTTAAGAAGAGCAAAGGATAAAGAGGTCTCCCCGGCAACGGCATTTACATCAGCATGATAGATAGGGACGGAGAGCTGCTCAAGGCACGGTTGAAGATGAGCAGCTTCAGGAAGATTTGCCAAAGGTCCGTCCAGTAAAAAACAATCTAAGACCTCATCCATCCCGGAATCTTTCTTGGACTTCAACAAATGAACCAAGGGAAAATCCACCTCTTCAAGAGCTCTTACCGCGTCAAGATAATTGTTCTCAGCAGTCTCAGGATTGTATGCCACGACGGCGGAAAGTGGGGTCCCAGCAATTCCATGCTCATGTCCGGCCGCCAAACCTTCTTGCATACCATAATCCACGGCCCGGCCTAAAGCATGACCCAAAATTCCTTGGTACTCGGGGGACTTCAAACATTTAACCATAGCAAGCTCCATCCCGTGAGTCAGCAGCCATCTTCGTCCAGCTAGAGCAGTCAGGTAAGCAGGGTAAAATTCCCCCTCCAGGCGACCGGACACATCCATCACGTGTGCCTCAAGTTCGGCCACACGATTGTACAACTCCTGAGCTTGTGCTTCCTGCTGGGCTTCCATCTTCTCTTTAAAATCACGAAAAGCGGAATGAAGAGTAGAAACCTGCAAGGATAAGAAGTTAAGTAAAAAAAAACCCCGTAAAAAGAACGAGTAAAAGTCATACCTCAGAGGCAAGTCCATCTCTAAGTCCATCTACTCTCAAGGACAGGGAGGAAATCAAGTTCCTCAGGCTTCAATACAGCAGCTTAAGAATCAATCAAGACGCAGACTTAAGGTATGAAGCGCGGGAATCAAGAAGAGAGATATCAGTATCCTTCTGTAAAACGGCACTCTTAAGTGATGACACTTCGGAGCTCAAAAGGGACTTATTCGCAGCCAAGACAGAAACCTGATCACGGAGACGAAGAACCTCCGCAGATCCGTCTCCTTCTCTTTCACCAAAGACTTCAACCTAGCAATCTCAGCACTTTCTCCCAAGCAGACACAACCTCGAGCATCACAACTTAACCCGAAGTTACTCTTAGTGTTCCAGCTCATGCTCATTACGAGACCACACTCCGACCCAAGACAAATCTGTCGACAGCCGCCCCACGTTGAACTCCCTCGAACAATTAACTCATAACCATGTTGACGGAGTGTGCAGAGAAAAAGCCCAGGGGGCGACGCGCGATCACACACCAACCATACGACAAAGAAAAGCTTGTCTTACCAGCATGAATCGTTCTGTTTCTAATCGTTCACAGCGAGGAACACGTACCAACGTTGGCATCTTCAGAATTCACACGGACGGTCGCTCATAGAACGAGTCAGTCGACTCCTCCGACGTCTTCGGCTGGGAAGACCCGCCCACGCCCGGCGTGGGTAAAACAAGCGTCTTGCCCCGGCTAGAAGTCACAATATCAGCAGCGGTGTACACGGGGGCATCCGCAACGCGGGAACTAGCAAAAAAGGATAATGTAAAGTACAGGTACAGCAAAAAAAAAGAAAAAAGGTAAACACGAATGATACCTCTGCACGGTAACATAGTACATGGACATCCCCCCCACGCTGAAGAAGAAGACCCCAATTAACAAAGGGCAAGCATCCGGGAGGGTCCGCCTCACAGATTAGCGGTGACCTCCACCCGATCCAGAAGCTAGGCTAGGATGACTATCCTCAATCTTTTCGCAGAAGAGGATCACTTCGCGTTAACAACTCTCTTTCTCTCATGCCTTTACTCCGGCTGCTTAAGGCAAACAATACTTTCCAACCAGAGTCACATCACACTCTCGGGTCTGTTAAATCAAGAAAGCACCCTCACGGAACATGACGTTTCTCAAACAACATTTTCCTTCCGCGGACGAAACAGAAACCTCAGCACCAGCGCCAGAGCCACTACCGCTTGCTTGATGTGTCACAGCAGGAGCATCCAGGGAAACAAAGCAATGTTTTATACTATCAAGTAACGTCACTTGTTCCTTACTTTCGAACTTCTACCACTAAGTTACCTTCCGGGGTCCAAGCACTCCTGATATAGCAAGCAACACAACCCATGTCTGCAAAATAAATCTACCAAAGACACCATAAACAAAAATCTACAAAAAAAAAACGAAGGAGCAAGCCCACAAAGGGCTGAAGTAATTTTCACACACCCGTACACACATCAGGTCCTCCAAAAGTTGCGGAAAATAATTTTCACACAATGTATATAAGGACTTAAACCCACAGAGCTCAAGAAAGCACTCCGGATATACCGCCACGGACAGGGAGCTTTATTAGAAGAAGGAACCTGAACAACCCACCGCTTGTCTCTTGACGACAGTTAGAGAAAGGAGAGCGGATCCTTCTCCAAAACCCCCAGTACATTACAAAAACCCAAAAAAAGAAGGCAGAACGGACAAACACGCGGAGAATCAACCTCAGAAAAAAAATAGTCCGCACCAGTTCTTAATAGAATCCGAGAAGCTCTCTTCGAGAGACAAGAAGGGATGCCAAGGGAACAGTTTCGAGATGAAAAATATCCATCTCTAATACAAACCGTATAAAAACGCACGATCTAAAACACTATCGGACGGCCAAGATCAAGTACGCGCGTCAAAAACCTCGAAGCGAGAATACGACCAGCAACCGAAGGGGGATAATTGAGATAATATGAGTATACGGAAATATTTCTGAAAACGGATACAAAAAAACTTGGTAAGTATGAATCACTATAAAACCACAGTAATCAAATAACCTAGTAATAGGATACACTTCAACTTTACACTCACAGAAATTGGCGTCAGAGCCCTACCCCCCTCGCGCTGTAGAACATGAACTTCATCGTGGGAATATAAATAACTATTGCCAAAAACAAAGCTCTCTAGCAATTTCTCGGGTCATAATAGAATGTTTATTAGACCAATTTGAAGAAAGACTAAGAAAAATGCCTAACCTGAATCTCAAAAAACACTGAAAACGAGGAAGTGTCACGAGCTAGTAAGAAGTAAAAGCATCTAAGAAATTAACAATGAAACGGGGCGAAAGATTTCGAGAAGAGAAAAAAACGTAAAAATAAGGGGTATTTATACCTTGGGATAGTTACTCTTACCGATACTTGGATGACGCCACGTGTGTACCACTTGCCTAATCGACGATAGAAAAGCACATGGAAACTGGTGAAAAGCTGTCACAAGTCAGAAGGCAAAAGGACAGCAACGCTCCACGTAATCGAAGCGTTACCAACTCAGAAGACGTACAGCACAAAAACATATAACTCAAAGAGGAAATAAAGTACAAGTCTGGTATTGATCATCGCACGCAGGAAATAACCCATGGGCAATATCACTCTAGACTGGAGGGACTTGATGACGTATAATGGGTGTACCAAGCCTCTGGGCTTAGGCCACGTTATCACTTGGGCTCACATTGCTAAACTATCACAAACAGACCATGATAAAGCCAAATCTCGCGTGGGCTTTTTCGGACCCCGAACTAACGATCCTCCGCAGTATCCCATTTGACACAGACGATTCGTCGCGGATCCACCTATAAGACTATCGTCGCGTAGAACATCCGCGTCCGTTAACACGATCTTGTCGCGGACCCTTGCCCGAATAAGGGACCCAACTCCTGCCACTACTAAACGTAACCGAATACTAGAACACCCTAGTACTAGCACCACCTATAAATAAGGGTGTCCACAATACATTCCCAAAAAAGTACACAATTATTCTTATTCTCTCTGACATATACTCGACAATATGAATACTTACTCTCACACGAAGTCCTAAATCGCGTGGGTCCGTCCCCACGATAAGAGCTAACGGTTACATTTAATTAGTGTAGAAATCATCACTTCTCTTGCTCTAGTACAAAATCAAGCATTCAAGTCATTTGGAGGCCCGACCCGACGAAGGACTTTGACACTACTAAACCCGACACGAATTTTGTACTAACAGTAGTAACACGCCAATTGTATTTTAGCAAGAGCATGCATGCATAATCATTTGATACCGATAAAACGAAAGTTATCTTATTGATCTCCTCTTGTTGACGTTGAATCAGATCATCTTCTTTTAATATAAGATAACTTTTAGTGGAATTAACTTCATTGATTGGAGCATTGTCAATAATATTATCGTATCGTCATCTATATAATTGCAATCGCCATCGCCATCGGAGGCATAGCTATTACTGCAGCAGTGGTGGCTCAAAGATAAGACAAGTAAAGCTAGGGCTTTTAGCCCCCAATTTTTAAGGCCTCGGATTTTGTAAAACCTTGTATATATATAACGCCAGTCACATGTTTTTCTTTTCCAACCATCTATAGATATCTGATTATTCAAAGCCCCAAGTTTTCATTTTTTAAGCCTACTACGAGTTGTAGAACTTAAGCCTAAATGTATTAAGTATATAAATGACCCATTTTTACATGAAAATAAGCAAATGTTAAATTACATTTACTCATATACATTGAATCGAACATGGACATTTTATACATTTTCACAACGTCAACAAACATACTTTCATTCTGTAGTTTATCTCATCTACTCATGTATCAATCTTCAATCAGAAGTTTCTTTTAAGGATGTTTTTGTTTCCGCTAAAAAAATTGCCAAAGAAAGACGAAAGTGGAACGAGAATTTGAAAGGAAAACGAGCTATTTATAGAAAGATGTTGACAATGAAATTATAAAAGCTGACGAAAAGAATTTTAAAATCGATTACTACTTATACATTGCAGAATAAGCTATTTCATCAATCAAAAGTAAATTTGACCAATTTATATTGTATGAAGGTATCTTCAGCCTACTATTTAGACTTAAAAATTTAATATCCCAAGATAATAACAAGCTAAAAATGTAGTTGTTTGGATCTTAAAAGCTCTTTAAGCCATATTATAACAATTGTTTTGGTATTATCGGTATAGATTTATTTTTTAAACTAAGAGTTTTTAGAGAAATTACACATGTGAAAAATGCTACATCGATTGATATACTTAATCAGATTATAATTATAAACTATTTTCGTAATGCTTATATAGTGTATAGAATAATGTTAACAAATTCAGTAACAATTACTTCAACAAAAAGTACTTTAAAACTAAAGTTAATTAAAAGTTATCAATGATCAAAAGTGTCACCAAAACATTATATATATTGGTTGATTTATCAATTGAAAGTAAAATATTATACTATATTGATTTCGAAAAACTAATCAAAGATTTCACATAAAAACTTGAAAAGATAATATAATTTTGATAAAAAAAAAACCTTGTCTTTTTCGTTTTAGGCCTCCGAAACAGTTGAGCCGTCCCTGTACTGCAGTCAAATTCATCACCATCATAATCATTATCTGTGTGCATATGTTTCAGATCATGATCAAGGTTTGAACACATGATTAAGGAAATTTAGGGTTTAAGGAAGGCCGTGTATATATACTACTCGTAGTATATATCCCTAATAATTAGATATAAACCATTTGAATAATTACATGTAAAAGTCAAAGCACAATAACACTAAGGCAAAATCTGATAAGGCCCAAGCCATTTCCAACAGTCATCAACGGTTAAAATGTAATATATGACATATGACCAGGGTTAAAATGTACAAACTGTACTTGGCCAAGAAAGGAGCACCACGTGTCTTCTTGTCTCCCACCGAATGATCAACATTTAACCCGCTTACAGCCCGTTGATCATCCACCCAGGTCTACCCTGCAAAACCCTAAATGATTCTATATAAATAGAAAGCATCTTATACACGCAAATGATATCCAAATTCACATCCTCTCACATCATTTTACACGTAATGTTTTTCCTTTGTGATGGTAGATTATATAATATAAGAAAATCAAAGTAACAAATAAAGAATTTATTGTTGAAAAAGTAACAAAAAACAAAAAGAGAAAGTTGAGAGCGGGATTTGAACCCACGCCCTTTCGGACCAGAACCTTAATCTGGCGCCTTAGACCAACTCGGCCATCTCAACTTTTTGTTAACATTCTTTAATGTAGGTATATATATATTCAATATTTTGTTACTAATTAGCGGCTGATTAGTAACAAAACAGTTTAAGATATATATATATTAAAGTCTTATGACCAAAAGTTGAGATGGCCGAGTTGGTCTAAGGCGCCAGATTAAGGTTCTGGTCCGAAAGGGCGTGGGTTCAAATCCCACTCTCAACATTCTCTTTTTGTTTTTTGTTACTTTTTCAACAATAAATTCTTTATTTGTTACTTTCATTTTCTTATAGTATATAACCCCCTTCAACAATAATTCCTTTATTTGGTTCCTGTTAATTTGATACATAGTTTGTTTTGAAAATTAAACGGAACGTCATCTCAAGTTTAACGGTGTATAACTTTGAGGAAATCAGTTTGATTCTGGGGTACCAACTGAACCTAAAACTGTAAAATGGCTTAAACAGCTTTTTAGAAGTTTAGAACGGAGGACCAGACTGAATACAGCCGGTACTGTTTAGTTCCAAAAAGACAGAAAGGACCTTAGTTTTGACGGTCGGGGCGATATTCACACACTTCTAAGCAAATGACAGTTTCAAACTTGGGAGATAATAGAACTGTAGAATTAGCTAGTTTTGTTGTGGTTCTGCACTGAACCTTGACCCATTTTTTTAAATACTCCAAACTAAAAACATTTCTTTTGAAACTATAGAACTGAGAATCAGACTGAATATAGCCAGTAACAGCAAAGTCCCATTCGGTTTTGCGGTCAGGACTGATTTACGCACACCTTAGATAGAACTTCAGCCATATTACAAAAAAACAACTGACAAAATTCTTTACAGTAAAAGTAGCTTCTCTAACATTCTGTCCGGTCGTCAGCGACACTATACATGACTTACTAATCCTAGACATATTTTAAACATAATTGACATAATCCAAAGGCAAACACTATACATGTCATTACAATGTATCATTCCAGCTTGAATTATGAAGCAATAAAGGGTACTCTATGTGGTCAAAATCTTGATATGGCTCCATGTAACTAGATGAACTGTAAGGTTTCTTTCTACCTTCAAGTAACTGATTTGAACTGAACACAAGACTCTCTTCATTTTCATTGTTAACCACAAACGAATGCAAGGCTGTATTTGGAAAACGCCGTTGGTTATAAATAGGCGACTGAATCAGAAAGAGACTAGATTCTGAACTTTGATGTTCTTTCTCATTCAAAGACTTGTCCATGGACCAAGTATAATCTTTAGAAGTAAAATTCGTCAGACAATCTTCTACTCCCATAAGACATTTCGGAGTGTATGGTAAGCTTGAAACATGTTCGCTATGGAGTGCATTAGGCTTGAAAAGCTGATACCCATCGTCTTGTAAAGTTGATGATGTTGAAAACTGAAATTCATCTTTCTCATTGTTGTCCTCCCAACCCAACATAAGAGGGCGACCATGAGGTGGTTCTAAGAGTTTAGGTTCATTATAATAAGGGGATTCTTCAAGCTCTTGGAAGTTACTGGATTCATACCTATGAAGAGGCTCATCAAAAGATACGATACTATTCACTTCAAAGTTTGGATGTCTGAAACCACCTTCTGTACTTCTGTGACTATACTGAATACTAGAATCCAAGTCTGCAGGATTCATATCTAGGAGTCTCCTTGCTGATCTTGAAAAATCATCATCCAAGTATGATGTACGTGGAGACTCGACCAATCTACCTTTGTAAGCTTTCGTATGGCAGTGATTATACTGAGTACTAGAATCTAAGTCTGCAGGATTCATATCTAGGAGTCTCCTTGCTGATCTCGAGATATCATCATCCAAGTATGATGTACGGGGAGACTTGACCAGTCTACTTTTGTAAGCTTTTGTATGGCAGCGATTATATTGAGTACTAGAACTTGGAGCATAATTAGAGAAAGGAGACTCTGAGCCGGTAGAATGCCATTCTAGGAGATCCATGTCTATTGGTCTCTTTGTGGATCCGGAAAAACCATCATCCAAGTATGCTATATGTTGAGACTCTGATTTTCTTTTGTACGCTTCATGAGCAGCATCATCCAAGTATGCTATATGTTGAGACTCTGATTTTCTTTTGTACGCTTCATGACCCTTGATTAGTGCAGCTAGGTCAGTGTCATAAAAAGAAGGTATCTTGTATTTGGAATCAGCTTCCCTCTGAGACTGAAATACCAACTTTACAGTCAACAACAACAGATATGCATGAGCTATTATTCAAATCTATAACAAGTTAGAAGATCATACATTATTCTCCTGATTTTCTGGGAGTATCCTGCTGATGAGAGCAGAAACGAGATCAAATCTGAGAAAAAATAACTGATCAAAGATGTGTAGCCAAAAAAATGTTATAATGTAGAACAATAAGATGGTTGTGCATCTACCCCTTTGAAGAGAGCTCACTGGCGTCGTATAATGATTTATCTGCAATCCTTTGGCGTAATTTCTCCCGCTTCACAGAGAATATATCTTTACTACCTAACATAAAGAATTGTTAACCTCTGAATTGCTAAAAGTGAATGCATCAGTCCTAAGTGAGAGGCCAATTCGTGCATGTGTTGAGGATATATCTGAAGCAAAGTTTACTTCTCTAACACAGAGAGATCTTAACCCAAACAGACACGGATATATAACCAAAAAATTGTAAATTAATAATTGCTCAGTATTTTTACCCAAAAAAAAATTGCTCAGTATTCTTCTAGAATAGCAAGAGAGATATTTGCCATAGTGACTTGAACAAATAGGACTCCAAGTATTCATATGGTGCATACCTATTCAGGAACTCGCACTAATCCATAGCATGATCACTACAGATACAGTATTGGGTAAAGTGAGTTGATGTCGCGACTCTTGTTTTTTGGGCTATCTCAACCTCAAGTTATGACTTCTGAACTAGAGAAATCAGCCAAACTTGGTCGAATCCAACAGATTAATGAAAAAAAAGGGAAACATATAAGATCTTTATGTTTTGAACAGAAGATATTCGTTCGAATTTTCTGACCAGTGACTATTGGATTAGACACCTCAACTAAAAACTAATATAGCGCGATTGCCAAACAAAGTAAGCAAAAATATAAACTGAAACAAAAACAAATGTAACTCATGATTTGGGTGGCTCGGCCTCTCACGCCTATTCAAGCTCACTTCGAGGTTTCAGAATTACACAAAACAAGACCCTTAACCTCTCAACACTCTTGATACAATGACACCCTCATAGCTTTTTAATCTACAAATCTCCCTCATCCCGTGGATACATCCCCAAACCTAATAGATCCTACTTATATAGGATAAAAATTAATACATAATCAAAATTCTAATTTGAATAAATACCAAACTAGCCGTAAACCCTTTAAAAGAATTTGAGTCGGATACTAACAATGATAAGCAAAACATAACTGAAAAAATATAGAGTTGACACTTTCCCACAAGTAATATAACCATCGTACAATATATTTAAATTCCTTGATCTCATTTCTTAACAAATATTTACCTGAGGCCTTTGTTTTGCGGCTTACGGATGAAGACAACCAGTTATTTTCACCAGGCGTGGCGTACTGAACATTTGTGGCGTTGACTCCAGATACGTTATTTTCCTCTGCATCACATCATAAAATAAACTTGCTTCAAGGATTAAAAGTAATGCTTGATAATTAGATTAGGCATGTATCATCACGTTTACTAACCAGTACTCTTTGGTCCACAACAGGGGGTCAAAAACAATGAATAGTGGGGATCTTTTCGTTCTTTCTCAATCGGAACTGAAGATCTGGCATACTTAACACTCTCTTTCTGCACATTCGAAGTCTCTGCAAAATTTAACATGTTATAACTGTCAATACGATACAACGTACTGATTTAACCACCGAAACATAACATGGCATAACAGCAACGAAACTAATTATCTGTGGTGAATACTAATTTGACACAAACACAAAAGTAAGCACCTTCTCTTACGAATTGATCACTCTGTCGAACGTCGTTCATTCGTCTAGCATGGCAATTTGCAGTTACACGCACATTACTACAACCGTAATCCCTTTTCACATTAGGGGTCTCTGCAAAATACAACAAGTCATAACTATCGACGTGTTATACAGTAACAACATAATCACCTAAACAAGACAATTTTTCCTGATGAAGTAAAAAGCAAGCACCTTCTGTTGTGAATCGATCACTCTGTCGGACATTGTTCATTTGGTTGTCATGAAAATTTGGCGTCACACGTACATTACCACAACTACCATCCTTCAGCCTTTTGAAAAACGCATACTCGGAAGTTTTCGCAGCAAAATCATCCAAAGAACCTGGACCCATAAATTCATTGAAACATCATCACCATCTACTGACATGGTCAAGCTATTAGAGGGTGTTTGGCATTGCGTTTTGAGGGATAATATCTAATTATCGCAATTGCAGAACCCAAATAACCACAAAATAGTGTTTGGAAAGCCATTTAAATAAAATGATTATCTATGCCTTCTTAAAATATAACACAAATTAAAAATAAAAAAAACCCATGAAAACGCAATATCTGGTGTGAAAACGCAACCCGAAACACCCCTAAGTTTCATCGCCAAAATTTTAAATTTGCCACTTACGCTGCCGTTCGTTTGTGGCCTCATATTGTGCCGAAGACGCCTTTCCTCCCAAATTACGCCGATCATCCGGTTCACTGACCGCATCGTTCACTCTTTTTTCTTTCTTTATTCCTATAAACAAACAACCCCTTCACTTATCAATAAACTAAAACTCAAAAACCCAATAAAATTACGTCTTCGACACAATACATAATCAAATTTGATGTATTAACCTTCTGTTTGTGGAGTGTTTGCACGGAGAAATTGATCGAAGCGACGATCACCAATGATATCTCGGACTGAGAAGGTACAAGTATTGGGTTTTGGATTGTTGTTAGGTTTAGGCTTTGGTTTTCTTGTGTTTTGACGCATTTTGATTTTGAAATTTAGGGTTTTAAAAGAAACCCTAATTTTGAAAATTGGGGAAAATGAATTGGGCGCCAAATGAAATGGTTATCGTATATGATTTAATTTTACACCTATATTAAATTTCTAACTGTTTGAAATAAGTCATGTTGACTTGTCAACCTCTTACTTGAGGGACTGTTTATGTAATTAATCCTAATTTTATATCTTTATGCCAGTTGTGTTGATCTTTATTGTGCAGGAGGTGTAAGTGTTCAAGATGTATTCTAAAAGCCTATATAAGCTGGAGCATAGCTGGGATTAGGGTTACGATTCATTATCAAAAAGTTTATCTCTCTCTCAAAGTTCAAAAGTTCTCTCTCAAGTTGTTAGTTTGTTAGTCTTAGTCTTGATTTAAGTCTTAGGTGCTGTTTCTTTTCCTCTTGTTGGGTACTAACAGTGGGACCACACATATATTAGTGTTTCTTTTTGTCACTTAATCCTTTTGAGTCTCTTGTTGTGGAAGAGTGTAAAAAAGGCAGTCCTCCCAACCAGACACAACAACATACCACAGTGACCCCACTTTGATAATTATACCCCCAATATTTTTTTGGCGCCAACTTTTTGGGTTTTTCCTTCCATCTCTTCATCTAGTAATATACATATTCCTCACATCAAATTTCTACCTTTGTTGTGCTCCTATCATTGTCAGTTCATGTATTAAAGGTAATATTTTGGTTCATCCTTAATTACTCTATAATACATTTCACAAATGGTCGATGGCACGGTAGCTGCTACAGTGCTACAGTACCGGCCCAAAAACAAGCCCAAAATTTGGCCCAAACTAAAAAAAAAAAATTACAAAACGGACCCTCAACTTTTAACTGTTTATGACTTTTTTACATAAATTTTTTAAAAATAAAATAAAAAAGGCCCCTCAAGTTTCTTTTATTCGCAACTTTTTTACATAAATTTTTTAAATTAACCTATAATACAATTCTCAAATGTTTGACTATCATTTGACCGCACTGCTACAGTGCTACAGTGTTGGGCCCAAAAAAGCCCAAAAAATTTAGCCCAAAAATTTGGCCCGGTCCAATTAGTTTTTTTTTTTTTTTTTTTAAATTTTAGCACAAAATAAGGAGGAAAAAAATATTACAAAAGTACCGACGCATTGACATAAAAAAATACCCGCGGTAACATTTCCGAATTGACTTAAACAGTGTCATTTTACACCATGAGACCAAAAAAAAAATTCGCAAAAAAAATTTAAAAAAATTAAAATAAAATTTTAACGCGACGCAACAACGCGTAAGACCATAAAAAAACTACTAAACACGATACTGAAAAAGTAAACCCGTACTATTAAATATGAGACCGACAAAATAAACTCGCACAAAATTAAAGAAAAAAAAAGAATTAATGACACGCAACAACGCACGAAAAATTAACGCCCCGCAGTAACGTGCAAGAAAAAATAAACTTACACTATTAAACATAAAAAAAACGCGCGAAAAAACAAATAAAAATAAATAAATAAATAAAAATAAAAAATCAACGTCCCGTAACAACGCACGAAAAATTAACGCCCGCAGCAACGCGCGGGTAATCTTGCTTGTTTTTAACATTTATTCAATTTTTAACATATTGGGTTTCAAAAGGTCATGGTTTAATTTAAACAAAACATACTATTTTTTTAGTTTTAAAGATTCTGTTTATGAACACGAAAACGGAGTGTTCATCAGTAGACCTTTAAATATGTCTACATGGATCTTAATGTTATGATTTGTATTTTGGGTAGTTTTTGTCCTATGAACATGTATTTTGTATGTGGCAGTGAAGCTTTTGGTAAATGTATGACTGTTATTTAAATGGGTAAAAGTGTCATTTGTTGTTCCTAAGAGGTTGATATGGAAAAGAAAAAGAAACAACATTTTATGCTATTGCACTTGTTCCAGCCAACATGTTATATCTAGAAAGATCCCTTATCTAAGGAGATAGAAAAAAGAAACAGCACATTAGTCTTGTTTTGGTTAGGATTGAGAGTTGTAGTGAGGTGATATTGTAAGTGAGATCTTATATAGTTTAGTGTTGCATCCGTCTAAGGGGACAACACAGATTTACTTTGTATTGTTCTGGTAAGCACACGCTTGTGGACTTATTTTCTGATTTTAGTGGTAATAAAAGAATCACCAAGGGATGGTTGGTTGGGTGATTATCTAAGTTGTTTGAGTATAGATCTATAATTTTTACATGGTATTAGAGCCATCAATCACCTAGATTGATTGGTTCTTGATCGATTGAAAAAAATTAGGGTTTTCTCAATTTGGGGGTTCTTGATTCTGTTGGTCGATTTGGTGTTCTGGAGGTTGGATCTTGATCTTGGATCGGTTAATTGTTGTATTCTTGCTTCTTGAGAGCTCTGTAACACCTCCCTTTTCTCTTGCTTATATTGTCTGTTGTCTTGTGTCTGCCCTTGACCTGCCATCGTTTGAGTGGTATGGAATCCCGGGAACTACGTTCTTTCCCTTCTTGTCTTTGTTTGTTTCTTGCTTATTGATCTTTATTTGTCTTTTGTCTGCTTGTTGCTTTATCTGGTTATTTGTGTATTGTTGACATGGCTGTTGTCACTATTAATGCTTTAGATGCTGGTAATCCATTGTTTTTACAAAATAATGATCATTCTAATGTGCCCTTAATTGGTTTTAAGTTGACTGGTACTGAAAATTATAAGATGTGGTCAACTGCTATGATAATTGCTTTAACTTGTAAAAATAAGTTTGGTTTTGTGGATGGTACTTGTGTTAAACCTGCTACTAGTCTTGTGTTTGCCCAGTAATGGGAAAGGTGTAATACTATTGTGATTGGTTGGATTCTTAGTTCTTTGTCTCCTGATTTGTATCTTGGTCAAGTTTATTCTCAAATTGCTTCTGAGGTTTGGGATGAGTTGCAAGAAACCTATGATAAAATAGATGGGTCTGTTATCTTTATGTCATTAATAAAATTCATGGTCTGAAACAAGGTGATTTATCGTATTATCATAAACTTAACTCCTTATGGCAAGAATTTGATACCTTAACCTTGTTACCTGCATGTACTTGTGCTGCTCATGAAGGTGTTCTTAAGCATAATCAGTTAATTAGACTTATGCAGTTTCTTATGGGATTGAATGATGTTTATCAGAACATTAAGAGTAATATTCTTGCTAGAGATCCTTTACCTGATGTTAAAGAGGCTTTTAATGTGGTTCCAGGGAGGAGTCTCATAGGGGACTTCATCCTGGAACTGGGTCTGGGTTTGGGAACAAAGTGCAACCTGCTGCTTTTGTGGTCAAATTTAATAACTTTAGGGGGAATGAACCTAGAAGGGGTAATAATAATTCTGCTAACAGAGGCCCAAATTCAAATCTGTTATGTAAAAATTATGGGTTAATTGGTCACACAATTGAACGATGTTATGAAATAATTGGATATCCTGTTGGTTTTAAAAGAATCCTAATCTAACAAGGCATGGGGTAACTCTTTTGGTAATTCTAATGGAAAAGTCTTTAATAACAATACTGAAGCACCTAAGGGTGCTTCTACTTCTTCTGGGTCTACAAGCTGTAACACCCCCAAATAGGTTCGCAGCGAAATATGGGTCTGAGAGTGTTACATCATAGATCAACAACACAAGATATAAGAACGACCTTTATATGAGTCGTTTAAAAATGACACATTGGTTTAAATAAATTGTTTGTTACAAAAGCCCATAGCTTAATTTGTTCATCCTTGAAAAGTGAAAAGATTTTAATACATAACAAATCTCCAAAATGTAATGCACTTAAATCTTTATGATAATGTGACTCCAAAATGATGACCACCAATGTATCCTTGTTCTTGCCTTATTGACCTGAGAAAAACATGTTTTAAAACGTCAACATAAAGTTGGTGAATTCACTAGTTTAATTAATGTATAAAGTATGACCGCAAGATTTCTAAGTGTAAGACATGTAACACATACAATATCTCAAAAGTAATTACGAAATGCACTAAGCTCATGACACTGAAGCTACAACATATATGTATGCAAATTAATGCAAATAATGTGCCCGTGTAGATGTTCAACCCGCAACATCCAAATTGTTCCGACATGGTATACATTCGTCGTTTTGGTACCTCCAAAACTAGTGAGCGCTACTCACCCGAACGGGGATGTCAATCTCAAATAGATCTATTCATAACATTCGCGCTTACAATCCAGTAATTAACAGTTCATGATTCATAGGCATAGTGAGTTATAGCTACTTAAGCAAACTCGTAATTTATTAAAAGTGTACTTGCGTCCAATATGTAAAACAATGCATGTTTCTCACCCCAATGTTGTAAATCATTGTAATTGTATAAAAATGGGGCTATGAACTCACCTAAAGTGAATGATTGATTATCTAAATCAAGTAAGTGAAATGTCTCGCGGAATCCGAGTGCAACCTAATTAATTATAGGCCGCATGAGTACAATGTACTTTGAATAACTAACGCTACATACAATTCTATATAGTTACATCACCACCTAAACATGTTTGTTTAATTTATAAAATTTAACAATATAAATTTGTACTTTGTAAAATAAATGTCCATGTATTTGTATTTGTAAAAATAGTATACTTGTCCAACAATTTATTAATTGCTAAAAATACTTGATTTATTATTTACATAGGTACATTTGTGTAAGGTGCTCTCCTCCTCTCTAGGAGGAGGGATGGACCTTAGTGGGAAATTAGCATGTGCATTATTAGAAGTGAAATTTTTGAATTTGGTTTGTGTTTTATTTACATGAATCTGGCCCTATGTGGTTAGTGGTATAGGAATTATTTAATTTTTGTGTATTGGGTATAAAAGTGGGTATTTGTTTGAGTATAGATGGGTATTGGTGCTTCCGTGTACGCTTAAATGTATTTTATTGCGAAACGTAAACGTTTTACGTAACCAATAAAAATAAAATATGAAAAGTTATGAATTATTCTCGTAATAATTATATAACACTTGCTTGACGTAAACTTTTACTTGTTTGATGTCTGTTTACGTTGAATGTTGATTTTTAGTTTACATGATTTAACTAAACGATGAAAATTAAAAGTAAACACGTAAAAGCCTAAAAATAAATAATGGAGAGTGTTGAGTCATAAAATGACCTGAAATAACGGGATGTTACAGTCTTCCCCCGTTAAAGGAGCCTTGTCCATAAGGCTCAAGATGCGGCACTTGTCGAGGGTGCGGTTTTTGTGAAGAGATGCGGATACTTCTTTCGAAATTGATCTTCACGTTCCCATGTGAGCTCAGGACCTCTCCTAGAGTTCCATCGAACTTTGATAATGGGAATACGGCTTTGCTTTAACCTCTTGACTTCACGATCCATGATTTCCACTAGTTCTTCAACAAAGTGGAGTTTATCATCAATATGTATTTCATCCAACGGAATTGCCAACGGCTCATCGGATAAACATTTCTTTAAATTGGATACATGAAATGTGCTATGAACCCTGCTTAGTTGTTGAGGAAGTTCGAGTCTGTAAGAAACAGTTCCCACTTTGGCTAACACCTTGAAAGGTCCAATATATCTCGGGTTTAACTTCCCCCGTTTGCCAAAACGGATAACCCCTTTCCAAGGTGATACCTTCAACATGACCTAGTCACCAACTTGAAATTCTAAAGGCTTACGCCTCACATCGGCGTAACTCTTCAATCGATCACGAGCGGCTTGAATTCTTTGCTTGATTTGAACAATCTTCTCGGTTGTCTCGTGAATAAGTTCTAGACCGGTGAGCTGAGTGTCTCTGACCTCGGCCCAACAAACATGTGATCGACACTTTTGACCATAAAGTGCTTCGAATGGGTCAGCTTTAATGCTAGCATGATAACTATTGTTATACGAAAATTCGATCAACGGTAAGTGCCTTTCCCAACCATTCCCAAAATCTATCACGCAGGCGCGTAACATATCTTCTAGTGTATGAATGGTTCTTTCGCTTTGTCCATCGGTCTGAGGATGGTAAGCAGTACTCATGTCCAAACGAGTACCCAAGGCCTTTTGAAATGCCCTCCAGAAATTTGACGTAAATCTACCGTCACGGTCACACATGACTGAGATTGGTATTCCATGTCTCGTGACTACTTCTTTCATGTATGGTCTTGCCAATTTGTCCATCGGGTTATTTTCCCTCATCGGTAAAAAGTGTGCAGACTTGGTAAGACGGTCTACAATTACCCAAATGGTATCATAACCACTTGATGTCCTTGGGAGTTTGGTGACAAAATTCATAGTGATATTGTCCCACTTCCATTGAGGAATCTCAGGTTGCACCAACAACCTAGATGGTTTTTGGTGTTCAACTTTGACCTTTAAACACGTCAAACACATGCTAACATAGGTGGCAATATCGGCTTTCATGTTGGGCCACCAATATAATTTCTTCATATCTTGATACATCTTATCAGAACCCGGATGAACAGAATATTTTGACTTGTGGGACTCATGCATAATCAAAGCCCTTAGGTCACCATAGCACGACTGTTAGAAACGATAAATGTGGTGACATTATGGAATTTACATTAGTTTCTATATAGCCCAAATGACAAGGACTAGAATTGTAATTAGGCCAAAGTTGGCATGTGTAAGGGCTATATAAACCTTTCTAAGCTTCCTTAGAAGGGTGAACCTCTCATTTGTAATTTCACTAATCATTCAATAATAATATCATTTTCTCTCTCTTAAATGGCTTATTCATACTTTGAGTTACCCCGACCTCCCAAGATCGTGAATCGAGATTCCTAACAAGTGGTATCAGAGCTGCAAAGGTGACTCGTGATGTTTTCGTGCTTATTCTTAGTGCTTATTTTGATCAGTTTTGGATTATTTCGGTTTTGTAACTGTTACGTATGGTTTCGTGACGTTACAAAAGGTTTCGTATAAGTTGTTATTAGTCCAGATCTGGTCAAACTAACTACAGTCCACGTATCTGTTCACATTAATTCAATATTCAATTCTACTAAAGTCCAAAACGTTCAAATCAAATTCAGTCCACCAGATGTACTTTTAACTGCTTTCAATTATGGTTTCGAAAACTATTATTTTTGGTTAACACCTTTGTTATATCACGCGTTTTTAGAAAACACAGTTCTGACGATGTTTTACAAGTTTACAAAAGTTGGTTACCAAATGAGATTTTACGAAAGTATGGTTTCGGTTTCAGAAACCGTTTTTTGGATTGGTTACGTATGAGGTTACGAAAAATCAGTTACGGAAAGCATGGTTTCGGTTTCGGTAATGGTTTTTGGTTACGTAAGCTGTTTTTAAGAGGTTTCGTATGAAAGGTTACGTATGAGGTTTCGGTAACCGTTTTTCATATAAAGGTTTCGGAAATGGTTATGGTTTCATAAAGATACTTACGTAAGAAGGTTTCGTACATGGTTTCATAAGATGGTTTCGATTTGTGAAAGGTTACGTAAGTGTGGTTTCGTATAGAAGAGGTTTCGGTTTCGTAAGTGGGTTTCGTAAATAGGTTTCAGTTTCGGAAACTGGTTTCAATTTCGTAAGATGACTCAGTTATAACCGTTTCACAAAACCTAAGTCAACTTCAACCGAGTCAACTCGATTATAACCAAGTGTGACTGAGTTGTGTTTACCCCCTGAGCAAACTCAAAACAAAACATCAATCAACAACAAGAACCAAACCAATCTAACCTATATTCCTCCTCCTCAATTTCAAAACTTAACCCGTCTTCTTCACACAACAACAACACTCAACTAAAAAAATACACTAAAACAAGATCTTAGATCATATTTTTTCGTGTGAAACATCAAAGCTTTGAACTTTAAAAGATCAAACACAATAATGAAATCATCATTGATCTTGTACGAAAGAACAACAACATTCACAAACCTACCTGAGATCTTAGAAAAGACCTTGAAGCCAAAACCGCTTGTTCTTCATGGGTTTGTAGTAAGCAGAAAGTAAGAAGGTTGTTTATGAGTTGTTGTTTTGAGTTGATGAGAAAAGAAGATGTGTTTGGTGTTCATAGATGTTGCCTGCGTTTGAAAGAAAGGAAAAACAAATGAGGCGGATGTATCTGTGTGATATTAGGGTTGTGAATGAGGAAACTTTAGGGTACACACGTTTTTTTATATCCCCTAAAATGCTTATGTTGGATTTCGTTTTTGGGCCTTAACTGTGAATTTTTTATGGGCTTGATCATGAGTCATTGTATAACAAATTTGAGACTTGAGGAAATTTCTATTATAGATACGTGTAAGATGGGTTATCTTGTTCTAAGTGAGAGATGTTAAATAAACATATTATGTTGGATCAGGTATTTCTTTGGGCTGGCTTTACCGAAACTACACAACAAAACAAAGATGGGACTTAAAATTGATTTACGTTTGGGCCGGGGTTGTGTCTCCTTAAATGCAAAAATATTGGGCTGGACTGAATAGTATGTCATTGTTTTGGGTTGCAACCGAATATTGGAATTGACAATGAGTGAACATGGACTTATAAAATCATCACGTTTCGCTTAAAACGGTCCTTATCAAAGATTCACGAAAAACGTTAAAAAGGCTAGTCTCGGGATTTAACCTCAAGAAATGACTACGGGGTTGATTCTTTGTTACTTATTCGGGATTGTAGTAGTATTTCACGGGGAAGTGTACTTATTTCGTCTTCGGTTCTTTCTACCTCTTCAACGAAGATGACTTGTTCGAGCATATATGGATTGTGATGAAGACTTGGATATCTAGTTACTTTTGTGATTCTTTCTCTCTTTACCCACAAAGTAGCTATCACTTTAAGGAGTTACGTTGTAGTACTCAATGTCTCACGTAGATGAGGATATTCCAAGAGATTCTTCTTCCATTGGATAGTACAAGCTTAAGTCACAACTCTGGGGGATGTTGCTTTAGTATCGGGTTTGTCATATTGAGTTTTCTCCATCAGTAGTCATTACAAAGAGCCAACAGAATGCGAGGTTGGAATTGAATTAGTCAGAGAAGAGAAAAATAGAGGTTCTTTATCGGCAGTAGATTCTCACGAGATAGTTTTATGCTGAACCAAATTTATGATACTTCACACATGGTTGTTCTATCGAATATTCAGGCGTTCACACTTTATGATTTTTTCGATGGTCATCGAATGTAATCAGGGGGAAGAAAAGGAACTATTCGATAGATTGCATTAATCAGGGGGAAGAATGTGTACTTTTCTCACCTTCATTTCTTTCTTTCTTATCTTCAAGTCCGCTTCTATCTTATGGAGATGGATTGTATGCTTTCAACCTCAGGATGGTTTGTGTGTGAAGTATGTGCATACGTGAGAAGATTTTGCTGATTCCTTGCACGTTCCCCTGAACGGATATTCATCAAAACAGAAGCAGTTCAGTTTGATGTGGTTGGCTTCTTTTGCTTCTTCTTCTTCTCTGATTCTCATCTACTGCTCTACTTCTACTTCTAAATTTACTTCTACTTTTACTTCTACTTCTTCTTCTATGAAGCTACATCACAGTTTTAGAATCTGCTTACAATTCGGATGTTGGTTTGGGGGGAAGCTGATTCAGAAACTTCGAAAAAAAGAGGTAGATGAAGAAAGCTGTGTGAAGACATGCAGTATGAACTGGGGGAAGCTAACTCCGTTTATACAAATTACATTGTATCGTCTACAAGTAATGGAAAGATTCAAGCTGGAGCATTTGTATTTGTACTTGTAGGATACATTGTAAGTAATTCCATATGCCGCCACATTGGGGGAAGATTGTTAGAAACGATAAATGTTGTGACATTAGAGAATTTACATTAGTTTATATATAGCTCAAAAGACAAGGACTAGAATTGTAATTAGGCCAAAGTTGGCATGTGTAAGGGCTATATAAACCTTTCTAAGCTTCCTTAGAAGGGTGAACCTCTCATTTGTAATTTCACTAATCATTCAATAATAATATCACTTTCTCTCTCTAAAATGGATTATTCATACTTTGAGTTACCCCGACCTCCCGAGATCGTGAATCGAGATTCCTAACAACGACAACCAACTTCTGTTATTCAAACACAGCGTTTCGTCAGAACACGGTTCCAACTTTTCCTTCCTGAGGTTGTCTGATTCTCTTAAATTTTCAATCAGCATACCTCCCACATCTTCCGCCTCGATGTTTTCTAGTTTTCTTGCCTCAGTCTGAGCTTTTAAAATTTGTTTGGGAAGATCCAAGCCAATAGTTATCACTAAGGCTCGAACCCGTAATGGCTTAATTCATTCCTTTCGGCTTAAAGCGTCAGCCACTACATTTGCTTTTCCCAGGTGATAACGAATCTCACATTCGTAATCACTAAGCAACTCTAACCAATGACGTTGCCTCATGTTCAATTCCTTCTGATCAAGGATGTGTTGTAAACTTTTGTGATCAGTGAACACGGTGCACTTCGTTCCATACAGATAGTGCTTCCAAATCTTCAGAGCGAACACTACTGCTCCTAACTCCAGATCATGAGTCGTGCAATTCTTCTCATGGATCTTCAATTAACGTGATGCATAAGCAATCACCTTCTCGTTCTGCATTATCACAACACCTAATCCTTTATGCGAAGCATCGCAATAAACAATAAAGTTCCCAACTCCTTCAGGTAAAGCCAAGATAGGTGCGCTACACAGTATCTCCTTCAACAACTGGAAAGTTGCTTCTTGTTTATGTTAGCCTCAAAATATTGAGTCGAACATGAAGTTCGTTCATTATGTATTTAAGTCTCGGTCAATTAATTAGTTAATGTTGTAATAGAATATTATCGGGAATCGGGCTCGATAGTTAATCTAATATTGTATATGTTTCGGGTTTAATCCCAAGCAAAACCCGAGCCCGAGTCCTAGTTAAATATCCCGCGCTGCACATTAAATGTGTAGGGGTATATATATAGATATTTTTCACTTGGAAAAATATCTATCTCATTTCTCTCATAATTTTCTAAATAACATCTTCTCTTTTTCTCTCATCTCTCTCTCTTCTTTCTCTCTCTCTAAACCATTATCTCTTTTCTAGTTCTTGGTTCGATCCGTGGTTAGCAATATGAAGTGAAAGTGTAGATCGGGTTCCTACAATTGGTATCAGAGCCTCGGTCTTCAAGACCACAGCAATGAACCGTCAAGTTAACACAGCAGTTCAAGCCTCGGTCGTCAATGTCAAATGACGTCTGCTGAAAATAACACTCCAGGCCCCGTTCCTCAATGTTCAAAAGACGTTTGATCACAGCAGATCAAGCCTCGGTCTTCATGGCGATGACTTCTGATCATAA
>BQNB010032580.1:34689-53044 GCA_026074375.1 Tanacetum coccineum | reverse complement strand
TTACCGACGATAAAATTATGAAAATCACTATACTTCCAAAATCACCATCACACACGAAATGAAATGACTAAGTCATTCATTTCTACTATCACAAACATATATATTAACAAATATATCATATCACATAAATCACCAACTCGACTTACGCACATAAATCAAACACATAAAGCTAGGCAAATTAACACTGACGGTTAAACTAACCTCGCTAAGTCGCGGTTGTCGCACATAAACCCAAAATAAGCCGAAACAAAATAAGCTATAAGCTTAATTCAAAGAAGCCGGAGCACATAAGCCCAAAAATAAGCCGAAAACAATTAGGCCAAGCCCTTTTTCTTGTCGGACCGAGACCGAAACAAACACCCTATTAAACTGGCCGAGTGGTGTTGGGCCGAACCCAAACATCCTAGCCCGAAACCAAATAAGCTATAACTAGCTTATTATATAAGCAAAATCCAAAACAAGCCCTAATAAGCACTTATTACTAAAAATAAAATTTCCACCACAACCATAATTTAATAGTGTTCGACCCTTTTCCTTTTCCCCTTGCTCACGTCAACCACACACACCCTTTTTATTTGATTTAAAACTTTTATTTTTTGATTCAACGCAAACCACTTGTACAACTATCATAAGGTTACCAATATGAACACAAAAGTACAACTAAAAATAGAAAACTTACAAATTTGGAAGTCTTGGTTCGGTTATGAAGCGAAGAAAACAAACCCCAGTATCTTTCTTATAACCCGAGACTATCAGCTATCAACCCACTATACTTTCTAACCTCGTGTTCTTGCTAAATTTCAAAAATTTATGTTTCTTGTGTTTGTGTGTGTTTGTCCGAAAACCAAAGAGAGAAAGAGAGATATATTTTTTTGTTTGTTTTGATTTTGAAATGCATGAATGAATGTTTAGGTGGTGGAAAGAATACATGGGTACTATCTTTAGACACTTTTGCTAGAAAATAGCCATCTTGCCCCCTTGTAGCCTTACTCGTCCGATTTGGATCCTAGGAGGGGTTCGGGTTCTTCTTTTCGTGTCGGGATCACTTAAAAGCTCAAAGTTTGATGATTTAAAATGTTACCCGAGGTTACATAGCATTTTTATTGAGTTTAGAATCACTTTTCCAAGAACATAGAATATTTACACGACACATTTCCAACTTACTTTTAAAAATTCATTTTGAACATTTAACAGACGTGTCGCGACCAAAACGCAAGGTTACTTCAAATCAAACCGAAACCTTTCTCACAAGTTTAAAAGTTTCTCGACTTCAAAAATACATTTTGTCACTTTAGACTCTGTTTACAAATTTCACTTTTACGACCGATACGCACTACATTCAAATTTTCACGAAAACACTCGTTTTTAGATAATTTTTTTAATTTACACCTCAACAATTTACGTCCTAGGCAAACGTTACTTCAAATCACGAAATCACCTATCAAATAATTCTGTTAGGCTCAACCACGATTAATAACCCGTTCTCCAATTAACTGTCGTGCCAGTACGCGCTGCGTGACGATTCTCGCGAAACACGAGAAAACTTTCTGGAACGCATTAAAATGACAACATAAACACTCCTATATGGAAAGATGAATCAAAAGTGATTCACTTACGATACTCAAGGCTCTCTCAACACCCGGTTAAACCGTAACCGTTTCACATAAAATAAGTCAACCAGAGTCAACTTTTCAGCCTTCTCCTAGAAAACTGACAAAATCGAAAGACTCAGATATAAAATCATAATATTTTATAATACTTAGACCCAAAAAATTTACCAGTTATCATAGATCATATGATGATTAAGGATGAAATTTGGAAGTTATGGGTTGTATGAACCCATATTATGAAGTCTATTTAATATGTAAAATTGTGGTTTAGGAAGGATAACATGGAATGATGATGATGATGTTCTTGATGTCCTTGGCTTAGATTCAAGGTAAGTAAATGGTTATAATGCGATGTCATAATGAGTTTATTCATATATGTATTATGTGTAAGTTGTGTTAATGGTTAGAAAGCTTTTCGGCTTCATGTTTTTGGATTAAGGATAGAATAAGGGCTAGTTGGGAGTACTAGCAAAGGATGTGAATAGACTATATGTGGACTAGTTAAGGTATGAATGATTATGTATGTTTTGTATGTTAGTCATTTAGATTTTGAACCTTGTGTAAGTAAAGATGTTGGTTAGTATATGGACTAACGAAGAATGCGTATGATGCTTATTTGTGTAACGATATGTATAACGCCATATTATAGCCTTTACTTACTAAGCGAAAGCTTACATGTTAAGTTGCAATGTTTTGTAGGTATAAAGCAAAAAAGGTAATGTGCAGATTAATGTATTGCTATGGAAGCTTGGATGATGGAAATGTTGTACTATTTGTATGAAGTAAGTGTAGATGCCGAGCTCGAATAGAAGTTGAACCCCAAGTGTCTTATTGATTTGTAAATGTTAAGGTCAAGTGTCAATGTCTTTTGTAAAGGTCTTGTAAATGAATGAAGGTAAATGGGTCAATAGAGAATGTAAACGGGTCAAAACGAGGTGTTTGGTAAATCCCGTAAACTATATGTTTTGGGTTAATTAGACCATAAATGTTCTGGATAAAGTTGTATTATGTATTTTTAAAGAATTCTGGAAAGTTTCATCTTATATCGAGTTCAGGAAGTTAGTTTTTTATGTCAAAGTGTCAAAAATGAGTTTGGTATGTTTCAGGGAGCAGGGAGCCGCCCGGCTGAGCCTTCCAGCCGCCCGGCTGGCCACCAGCGGGCCTCCAGCCGCCCGGCTGGGCTGGGTCTGATGTTTTTGGAATTTTGTTTTTGACGTAACTTTTGAACCGTAAGGAGTTAGAACGAGTTTCTTATATCGTTGGAAAGCTAATGAAGTCTAGTTTGTGATAATGAAACATTAAAGGGTTTAATTGTAATGTATTCTAAAAAGTATAATGAGGAATGTCACAAGGTCATTCCCAATCAAGCGTTTTCGCAAAGTTTTCGATTTTGGGTCAAAATTTGAGTCAGGAAAGGGGCATTTCAACTTGGTATCAGAGCTTCAGTCTAAGAGAAGTAGGTTTCCACTATAGGATGCCTAAACTTATACCAATTATATATGTGTTTGCCATAAGTGTAAGTAATGAAGAATGTGAATGCCTTAGTTATAAGGTAGTTAAGTGCTTGCGGCTAATAGAATGATAATGTATGGGCATAGAATGATAATGTATGGGCATAGAATAATTATGAAATGAGGTATATGCTATATTGCCATAGACTAAGAATTTTGAATGTGGCTAATAATGTGGAACACTTATAGAAGTGTTAAGTATTAAAGTATATGATTTTATAATGTAAAGTCTATTGTATGTTATTTAAATATATATGAGTAATCTAAGATGTATATGATGATATGAGTTTAAGAAATGTTTAAGCTAAGATAAATGCATAAGATTGCATTGTAATAATAAATGAAGAAAGTATGTAAGTATAAGCTAGATGACGTGAAGATTTTTGAATTAAGAAGAAAAAAAGTTGCTTAATGAAGAATTATTGTATTGAAGGTAAGTGCTTGTATTAATTCTTGTAAAGGATTGAGGTATGATAAGTCATGTAATGTAGAGAATATGATAAAGTATAATGACATGGTTAAGTATGATATGTATACGAATAATGTTTAAGAAGAGTTGCACAAGAAATCTTAAATGATGCTAAATGCTTTTAATGAATGCAATCTCATTTGAAAGAGAAGTATGATAAGTAAAACAGATAGGCAAGTATACTTTAAGTTAAACCAAACGAATAAATAGTAAAGAATAAATAGAATCATATTAAGGAATGAAAGAGATGTATATAATGAATAAGTAAAGTAATCGGTATATTATAACAATAACCTATGTAAGGTTATAAGCGAAAAGTTAAGTGAACTAAATGATGCTTTGGTATATAAAATTAAATAAATTGCCCAATTAAGGATTGTCAAGAGAATGACTAACGAAATGTGAAAACATATACGTATATGTACTATATGAAAATGGCAAGTATCGATTGGATCTTGCATAATGTAATGAAAGATGGATAAAGTGTGAGCAAGAATTGCGTAAGGCAATAAAAATGGAAATGAAAAAGTATATGATTAGAAAAGTGCGTAAATGACGAAAAGGAGTAAAGAATGATAAATTTAAATTTAGCTTGGATCCAATGATTAATGTGATGGTATCCTTCGGGATAGCCTAATGTAATGGCATCCTTCGGGATAGCCTAAGAATGTTAATGATACCACAATGGTATCGGTAATGGGTAAATTCCTACGGGAAGAAAGCCAAGTTTCCTTCGAGAAAAGTTAAAGAGATTGGATCCAAGACTATAAAAGATGATATTGAAAGTAAATGGGATATTAATATGAGATTAATGGAAAGTAACAAAGACTTAAGTATGCTTGATTGTTATGTCGAAAGTGTATAAGTAGGATGGTTTATAATCTCATTATTTAAATGGATTGGGACACCTTTTCATTTGAATAAAGAAATTGTGAATTACCGAACCATAAGTTTATACTTCCTTATTTGCATTGATTGAGATGCTTCTCAATGTAAATAAAGAAGTATAAACGAGTGGGCTTATGTGATCTCGGCATAACATGATAGGATTAAGGAAGTAGAAAATGAAAGTCTAAAATTAGTTAGATGTCGTAGGAGATAAGATCGATGAAATATGAATTAGAATGCGACTTTTAATAGAGACTTTAGCAAGAAAGCTAAGATTTAGACGTTAAAACTATAGGTCAAATAAGAAAAGTTAAATTGATGTTGTAATATGCCTTATGGCATGGTGTAATGATTATGGTGGTCGCTAAGTATTATTAGCACCCTAATGTAAATGTGAAAGGTAAAAGACAAAGTATTGAATTATTCTAAGTGACTTATAGTCGTTGGTGAAGATTTACTAAAAAGAAGTAAAGAAAGCAAAGTTTTATAATGAAAGCGATTAAAAGGGATGTCAAGATGGTTACGTTAAATAAGAAAGTATACACTAATGTTGGTGGTAAATAAGAAGGTAGTAGCTAATGTTGGCTTATGATACGTCTAGATAATGCAATTTCTCAAGTGACAAGTAATTTTTAATGAAAATTTAGAAGGGAAATGAATGAGATCATAAAGATATAGAGAAAATTTATTAAAATGATAGAATTGGAAATGATAAATGTCATCTAATTGAGGTTTGTCATTTGAAAGAGAATAACATAGTAAAAATGCGTGAGATGTAGAATGGGATAAGGATAAATAGAGGTATTATAGCATGGCTAAAGTTGCAAAACCATATAGGTTGATGCAACTAGTTAAGTATATGTTTGAGAATGCTAAGATGTAATGTGAGGTCAATGTGACTAAGTTTTTAGTCAATATTAGACGAAGAGATTTTGGGGACGAAATCTAAATAAGGGGGTAGAATTGTAACACCCCTAAAACCGGCTTTTAAGTATTTATTCACGAGAATGCCATTGGAATAGTTTGACTATGACTTTTATAAGTTGGAAGACGTTACGTGAATGGTTAGTCAAACCCGATAGTCAAACTATAAGTCAATGTATATGTAAAATGGAAGTAGAAAATATAATGTGTCACATTTATAAAGAATATGATTTGAAGGACTAAAGTTGTTAAGTATTAAATATCCTATATTAGTTGATGTGGCCAAATTAAGGGAAATCGGACTTAAGGGACCTAATGTGCCAATTGGCCAAAGTGCCAACTAATATATCCTAGAAATTTCCCTGGCATTCCAGACTTCTCTATTTTGGTCTTGTATGTGTATGAGTGTCGAGCTAAAAGAGAAAAGGGAGGGAGAACAGGAAAGATATGATGATCCATGATGATGCTTAAGTGTCCCAAATCAAGAGATAGGTCCCTAGGAATGATCTTACAATGTAAGTAACCTTTAATTATTGATTAAATGATTAATTAAGAATTAAGGTTCATAGACCCAAATTGGGGGGTTTTGGGCAATTATGGTTCTAATCAAGAATCAAGATGTTTAATGGCATGGGTTAAGGTTAATTAATGAATAAGTGTAAGGAAATTGGGGATTTCATCATATGATCAAGATATGATCATATGATGATTAAGGATGAAATTGGGAAGTTATGGGTTGTATGAACCCATATTATGAAGTCTATTTAATATGTAAAATTGTGGTTTAGGAAGGATAGCATGGAATGATGATGATTATGTTCTTGATGTCCTTGGCTTGGATTCAAGGTAAGTAAATGGTTATCATGCGATGTTATAATGAGTTTATATATATGTATTATGTGTAAGTTGTGTTAATGGTTAGAAAGCTTTTCGGCTTTATGTGTTTGGATTAAGCATAGATTAAGGGCTAGTTGGGAGTACTAGCAAAGGATGTAAATAGACTATATGTGAACTAGTTAAGGTATGAATGATTATGTGTGTTTTGTATGTTAGTCATTTGGATTATGAACATTATGTAAGTAAAGATGTTGGTTAGTATATGGACTAACGAAGAATGTGTATGATGCTTATTTGTGTAATGATATGTATAACGCCATATTATAGCCTTTACTTACTAAGCGAGAGCTTACATGTTAAGTTGCAATGTTTTGTAGGTATAAAGCAAAGAAGGTAATGTGCAGATTAATGTATTGCTATGGAAGCTTGGATGATGGAAATGTTGTACTATTTGAATGAAGTAAGTGTAGATATCGAGTTCCGGAAGTTAGTTTTTCGTGTCAAAGTGTCACAAATGAGTTTGGTATGTTTCAGGGAGCAGGGAGCCGCCCGGCTGAGCCTTCCAGCCACCCGGCTGGCCACCAGTGGGCCTTCAGCCGCCCGGCTAGCCACCAGCGGGCCTTCAGCCGCCCGGCTGGCCCTCTAGCCTCCCGGCTGGGCTGGGTCTGATGTTTTCAAAATTTTGTTTTTGACGTAACTTTTGAACCGTAAGAAATTAGAACGAGTTCCTTATATCGTTGGAAAGCTTATGAAGTCTAGTTTGTGATAGTAAAACATTCAAGGGTCTAATTTTAAGGTATTTTAAAAAGTATAATAAGGAATGTCACAAGGTCATTCCCGGTCAAGCGTTTCCGCTAAGTTTTTGATTTTGGGTCAAAATTTGAGTCTGGAAAGGGGAGTTTCAAAAAGCCCCCCCCCCCCCCTTAAAAATTGATCTACACAATATGATATTTTTAAGACAATTGAACCAATTGTTATAAATAATTGATCCACTTGAAATTTTATAAGGAAATGAGTGTTGAACACAATTTTGAAAGATACCAATTACTATAAAAATAATTTGCCATTAAAAGTTCTTCTTGAAAATTGTGCTCAACAGTTTTAAAAACCAATGAAAGAATATTTCTCTTCTTTTGTTAGAGAAAGCGCACTGAAGCGTACACTCCCCTGAGACATCTAGGTCCGGGTTGCAATATGATTTTATTACATCCATTGTCATGAGCTTAAAACTTTGAATGTTTTGTAAACTAGCTCAAGACCGAGAGACGCAATCCTCTTGTTGTTAGGATAAGTTACCTTTTAAAGATACACTTTCCTTACTTTGAAGTCCGAGTTACAGTCTGATCTAACTGTAAGTCATAATGTCTCGAGCTCAAAACTTTGAATGTTTTGATTAGATGATCAAGATCGAAAAGACTTCTCTTTTCGTTGTTAAGGATAAGCGCACTAAAACGTCACCTTCTTTTACGTTGAAGTCCGGGTTTTGTATTGAAATGTACACAATCCATATAGAAAATTAGAAATAGCATGTTTTAAAAACATTTGTAACTCTCACTCGAACTTTATTTACAAACCCGCGCCATTATTAAATGAAAATTCTAGGTAGGTAAATATTATCGATTCTGATAGATATGTCAAGAAAATTCTTTTTGGTATTTTTAAATTTTCTATTTTTGTATTTTCTTTTTGAAAATTTATAATTTTGTATTTTTTATAGGTTTTATATATTTTTATTTTCTCTTTTTATCAAAAATGTTTATAAATCAAAACAAAGAGAAAAATCAAAAATATTTACAAGTCGAAGTTTCTATCAGCAGTGACAATTGGTCCTGGAGTTGAAGTAGATGATTGTTGTTGACTTTCATGAGATGCGTCAGTAGTCATACAACGAAAGACTTTGAAACAAATTGATTTTACCCATTGAAATATTCTTCGAACAAAGGACCGAATAGACTTTCCAACTCTATCATTGACGTCATGACTATCATATCGGCTGTAAGAACTTCTATTGACGTTGTTGTGCGAGGCTTGAACCGTTTTCTTCAAACATCATTTTTTTTTATTAGTCGTGAATCCACTGTAACACTATCAGCCTTTTCAGCAACCACACTTTGAGATTTTTCTTCTTGACATTATATCATGTACATGCACTTAAATCAATACTTTGTTTCTTTTGAACAACGATTGATATACGTGCACTTAAATCCAGAGTTTGTTTGCATTCATGAATTTTAGAGATATGGAACCATGTGTTGGTTCACTAGCAACCTTGCTTGTGCAAGAAGCTAATATATTTCCCGTAGAAACCCACCTAAGACCAGCAGTTTTGAAATTCTACCTGTGGGTTTCCACCTAAGACAAGATCTAGGAGTCGGCATATTCCCATACACAGCGGAAGACTTATTAGGATAACATCTATGTCCTCTGAAGATCTGCCTTACAGGTTTCTGAGTATGACTCTTATGTTCTACGGGTTTGTTAGTGTTTTTAGTCTTATGAGATTGGAATTTAGCACGAGAATTCATGTCTTTCAGGAATTTTGTTACACAAGCATCATGATTTGCATTAAAGACACATTTCTGACAAGTCGAGCAAACAAAGTATTTGGAGTCAGAAAAAGAACTAGAATTCCTAGAGTGATCTGCTTTGGGAACAACAGTTATCGTTACGCAACTACTCTTAGATGTAGGCCAATTCCTAGTCATTTGATTCGTGCTCCTATGTTTTGGTTTGCTATCATTAGCAGTGTTTTGTAATCTAGCAGAAGGCATCACGCTAGTTTTTGAATTCCTATCTCTTTTTTGTGTCTTTTTCTTAGCTTCCTCTAGCTAGTGATTATAAACCATGTCATTTAAACTAAATCTTGGCATGTTCTTTGAGCTATTCCTAGATTCTCCAGATGCAATCACATGATAAGGTTTTGCAAAATCAGATTCTTGAACTTTAGGAAAATAATGAGGAGTGGCTGGTTTTGACAAATCATTTTTCACATCAACTTGGGAGGCAACCCGGGGTTTTGAAAAAATTTAGGTCGTCCAGATTTAAACACAATCGGTTGTCTAACAACTGATTGATTTTTAGTGATTGTAAATGCGGTTTCCCCAAGATTGATGGTTTTGCAAACTTAGTATCCTCACTATTTCCTGTTAACTTTAACTTTTTTTGGAATGCTGCAATTGCAAAAACCTTTTCCTGAATCTCAGCTTTCAAATAACCATTTTCAATAGACTTTTTATTCAGTTGTGCAAGTAGAGAGTCATTATGGTCTAAACTCGTGTCTTTTTGATAGAATCATAAAGATCTTTGCAAGTCTTTTTCAAATGTTTATTTTCCTTAGTTAAATGCTCATTTTCTGTAAGTAATTTAACCATACTATGTTACAATTCAATGTTTATTATTTCAATTACATATATGTCATGTTTAACCTTCACTTCATTACTTTTTTCTTTCAAAAATTGACCATGTTGCCTTGATTTTAGAGTTTGATTTTGATATTTAAGTTCAAGAGCAATACAATGTGCTTCCATGTTGCCCCTTGTATGCTTGATAGTTGATGCCTTGGTTGTAGCCCGTCTCGCCAACCACCAAGGACCGCATTGGGTTGGGGAAACCCGATTGATGTTTGTCACGTAATAGTATTTTTTTGTAAAAATACCCAATTTTTTTTAAAATGAACCCGCCTCCAAAATTTTGTGTTATGTAAATATTACTTAGCCCAAAATTTGGGTATTCGTATATATAAAACTTTTATCTGAAATTTTGGATATTTGAATTGAAAAAACTTAGCTAAAATAATGGTATAACATAAAACCGTCATCACAAATTCCGGATATCCAAATTCATGATATAACTAGTTATTCACAAGTCCCTTAAACTATTTAAATTAACAACAAAAATTATTGTCGAATATGTCTCGTTTCATCTTTTCGCTTTAGTTCACAAAAAGCCATGAGACGACTCTCATACCATTATAATCGTATTTACCTCTTTGACAAATCTTTATCTTTTAAATAACTGTCTAAATTCGTACGATAACTGTTTGTGAAAGAGATTTCAAACTAGTAGAAAATATGGCGCTCCAATGAAAAATTCGAAAACCTAATAGAACTTTTGGTTCGGGGTTAAATTTTAGAGTTAAGTACATAGTTCGTCCTTGTGGTTGTCTCGAAATTGCAGGTTTCGTCCTAAAAGTTTGAAAATTACACTGATCGTCCCTGTAGTTGTCCATTTTGAGTTGACTAGTCTTTTGACCAATTTTCCATCCACTTTTTCGTTAACAGAAATAGAAAATGACTAATATACCTTCAAGAACCATTTGTGTAACACTTTTCATTTTTTTATCTTTTTATTTTTTATTTATTTTTTTATTTATTTCTTTTCCAATTTTTTTTATTTTTTTATAACAATATTCATCATAAAAACACCACCACACCACCATTGTTTCCGGCCACCTCCATCAAATCTCAGCCACTATAATAAAGGCATAAAACCTTACATGTTTCACCCCTCCCCCCCCCCCCCCCATCTCATAGCAGTACCTAACGATTGATTCCAATACGACAAGTACTGATGAAGTCGAATATGATATGATGGCATGGCTCATCTAGATACCGTAAGATTCATATATAACACTATACTACAATATGTTAAACACCCTAAATATATTTAGTCCCATCCATAAGGACATAAGGTGATGATTAAATTTATCATCTTCAATTACTTTTCTTTGTTCTTCACACTTTATTATTACTTCACCAGATCCATCTCTTTCAATCTCAACATTCATTATTCAACATTTCTTTTTGGGATAATTGCATAGAAATATATCTAACTTGCCACTTTTTGCAGTTATGTATAGCCTACTATTTTTTTGCAAATCCGTGTAGCCTACTTTTGAATTCCGTCTATTCCGTGTACTCGATGACCGGCCAAGAAGGTTACAGGTTATCATTCGATTTTCCTTTTTTTTGATGCCATGTCAGTATATAAATCCACCAATAAAACTCATTCTCAAACACCTCTTTCACCTTCACCTCTTCACCACCACAACATATACCCACTGCCACCCTTCACTTGCTGCCGTCACCATAGCAACAAGCCACCACCACTTTCTCCCTTCACCTGCCGCCACCACCCTTTATAATCCCATACTTTTGACATGAACATATATCATATTTATCACATACAACCTTAAAAAGCCATTATTTTTTAATCCATATATTAAATCTTTATGGCCAAAACAGAAAATGAAAAACAAAAAACAAAAAACAAAAGTCAAAAACTGACACAGAACGAAAGCGTACTATAAAGCCTAACTAGGGTTCAAGACGAATCACAAAGGGATAAAAGACTTAAAGTCTTGAAATTTTATTCATAACTGAATAATGAATGACTAAACAATTAACCCAACCCTATATTTATAGGAGAACTAAACTTGAGGAAAAAGATAACCAGGATTCTCTAGAATCAACAAAATAAGGAAACAAAATAAAAGTCAATAATAAAAATATAGAAACCATATTTTATTATTAATAAAAGTCAATAATCAAAATATGAAAACCATATTTTGTTATTAATTTGTTATTATCTTGCCACGCTCTAGGTGATCCATATATTCCTCGGCAAGCTCATTGATGACGTATAACAGGTTTACCAGGCCTTTAGGCCTGAACCGGATTGTCACAATGGGCCCCAGGCCCAACTAAGCAAATAAAAGCAACCGAAAGTATGATGGGCCAGAGCTAAGCCCAATTCCGTACTGGCACGGCCCGGAAGAAGCAAGACGGACGCAACAAGCCTTCCGCAGGACCAACAAACGTCCGTGGAAGGGAATTAGCGTCCGCAAGTCGTGATTATAAGCGAATCCTTATTCAGTAAGGGTCCCATTTCGGCCCACTAATAGAAATTAGCGAAACAATAGGAAAACCTAATATTTGGTTCACCTATAAAAATGGGTACTCTAACACCCCACAAGGTATGATTTTCTGACCACATTACACATACATATACTCTGACATTCTCTGATAAATATGTTTACTTAGTCTCACGCCGGAGTTCAATCGTAGGGTCCTTCCCCACGATAAGGCTAACGATTTCCTTTTACTGTGCAGGGAATCATCTTATTACTTGGATTAGTACAAGATTTCATCCTTGGGCCCAGCCCAACAATCACCAGATCCGCATATTTAACCCAGCACACATTTTGTACTAACAAGTTGGCGCCATCTGTGGGACCAGAATATAAATGCGTTCTACAAAAATACTCACCATGAGCAATCACGAATAATCCACCCTAGCCAACCTACGTCTGCCTTGCGAAACACGGCTGGAAGAGGAAAAGAGCCAGTCACGCAAGACCGAGGTGAGCCTGCGTCCGACGCAGCCCTCCGGGAATATTGTGACAAAAACTACAACCGACTGTTACCAATCATGGCAGAGAAGTTTAACCGGGAGAAAGAAAAAAGTGAAAAGCTAAAGGAACTAAAAGCCCGACTTAACTTCAAAGGATGTTCTGGAACGTCACGGTACTCTGAATCAAAAACCGTGAACACCAAGGAACATGAAAAGAGGCACAGATCTAGGCGCTCCCGTAGCCCGAGAACTACTGTGCTCTCAAGGATCAGAGGTGAGCGGTCAAGGTTACCAAGACTGAGGGTGAAAGAAGGATGCGTGTTTAAAAGGCTAGGAAGTAGAGAGAAGAATGTGTCCGCACGTTCAAATAGCTACAGCCAACATTCCCACTCAAGACGCACAGATACTCTCTCAGAAAGTGAGGATAGTGAAGGAGGGCATTGGAAGTCAAGATCAAAAAAGAATAAATCAAGTAGAGAGGAGGACGACTTGTCTCAGCCCTGGGTGTGTGAAGAAACAGATCCTTTCACACCTCGGATCCGCTACTTCGATTTCCCAAAAACAAGAATGCCCAGTCACATCAAGACATATGATGGAAGTGAAGATCCGAAGGATCATTTAAAAATCTTTCAGGCAGCTGCAAAAACAGAACGATAGGCTATGCCAACCTGGTGTCACATGTTTAACTCTACATTGACAGAAAATGCAAGAGTATGGTTTGACGACCTTCTGCCCGAATCAATAGATAGCTATGATGATCTGAAGAAAGTATTTATGAAGAATTACCTTCAGCAGAAGAAATACATCAAAGATCCCATAGAGCTTCACAACATCAAACAACGGGATAGAGAGTCTACGGAAGATTCTGTGAGAAGGTACAAGCTAGAAAGCAGAGATGTCAAGGGGGCGCCAGAGTGCATGAGAATCTCTGGATTCGTGCACGGAATTACAAACCCTGAGCTCATCAAACACCTCTATGACAAAATTCTAAAAACATTAGACGAAATGATGAGAGTGACTACATCTTTTCTCCGAGGAGAGGTGGCAGCCTCGAATCATGAGCGGAAGAAGTTGTTTCCACAATGGAAACAGCATGACGGTAACCAAAAGCAAAATTTCAAAAAGGAGATTTCCGAAATCAGCAAAGGTTGGAAAGGAAACAAGATCAGTTTTCCCTACTCACAAAAACTCCCAAAGAAATTTTCGCTTTGGAAAAAGGAAAATTCAAAGCTCCGCCGCCAATGGCAACCCCGGTTGAAAAACGAAACCACGCAAAATTTTGCAAATTTCACGGTGAAGTAGGACATAGCACGGATAAATGTATGCACCTGAAGAAACAGATTGAGGAAATGCTAAAAGCAGGAAAGCTGTCACATTTGATTAAAGAACTTAAACAGAGCAGTGGAAAGGAGCAACCTAAGGTGGCAAAGAAATGAGAAACTTCCGGGAAGGAAAAAGCTTTAGCTATCCTAATGGTTCAACCTTTGGAGAGGGTGGCTAGACAAAGGATTACGCAGAGTTTCTCCCCCAACCCAGAAATCTTTTTTCCACCCTTGAGGGAAGATGAAGGAACGGAGGGTCCATTGATCATCGAGGCGGAAATAGGAGGCCACTGTGTACACCGTATGTATGTGGACGACGGATCAACCTCAGAAATTTTGTATGAGCATTGCTTTAGCCGACTCCGTCCGAAAATTAAAAAATAATTGATACCGGCCACTACCCCTTTGATTGGATTCAGTGGTGAAATAATATGGCCAATAAGGCAAATACAATTGTTGGTTAAGGTTGAAGATGAAGAACACTCTGCATCGGCCTAGATGAATTTCATGGTCGTAAGATCATCCTCCCCGTACAATGGAATTATTGGAAGACCAGGAGTCAGAAGATTGCAAGCAGTTCCGTCGAAAGCTCACGGAATGATAAAAATTCTGGTGAAAGGAGGAGTGATTACCCTAAAGAGTAGCAGGTTGGTTTCGCTGGAATGCGCGATGGTCTCCGGACCTGAAGGAACCCTATCAGCTGCAAAGCCAACAATTGAAGAAAGAGTAAAAATAGCAATAAACCCGGAATACCCGGAATAAACAGTAATGATTGGCTCTACCCTCACCGAGGAAGGCCGTAACAAGTTGTGTGGAATACTCCAGCGCAACTTGGACATTTTTTCTTGGAAGCCCGCAGATATGACCAACGTCCCAAGACATATTGCGGAGCACCGCCTGAACGTGCGGGAGGATGTTCTCCGGTTAGACAAAAGAAAAGAGGGCAAGCAGCCAACATAAATCAGGCAATACAATAAGAAGTTGGGAAACTCAAAACTCGTAGAGGCAGGAATAATGAAACAAGTATACTACCACGACTGGCTATCTAACCCAGTGATGGTAAAAAAGCATGATGACAGTTGGAGAATGTGCGTTGATTTCAAAGATCTAAACAAAGCATGCCCAAAAGATGGTTATCCGCTACCGAAAATATACTGGAAGGTGGAATCCTTATGTGGATTCCCTTTCAAATGCTTTTTAGACGCATATAAAGGCTATCATCAAATACAGATGGCAAAGGAGGATGAAGAGAAAACCGCATTCATTACAAACCAAGGAATATTTTTCTGTACGAAAATGCCTTTCGGCCTAAGGAATGATGGGGCAACTTATCAGCGTCTGGTAGATAAAGCGTTTCATAAACAGATTGGCAGAAATCTGGAAGTGTACGTAGATGACCTTGTCATCAAAAGCCGCATGGAAGACGAGATAGTTAGAGACATAGAAGAAACATTTAAACCCCTAAGGGAAATTAATAAGAAGCTAAATCCTAAAAAGTGTACCTTTGGGGTAGAGGAAAGGATGTTCCTAGGGTACAAAGTCAACTCTAAGGGGCTGAAAGTGTGCCCAGATAAGGTGCACATTGTGCTAAGCCTCCCATACCCAAAATGTTTAAAAGACGTGCAGAAGTTAAACGGAAAACTCGCAAGCCTGAATAGGTTCTTATATAAATCAGCAGAGAAATCATTACCGTTCTTTAAAACTTTGAAAAAATGCACAAAGAAAAGTGATTTCCATTGGACCACGGAAGCGGAAGAGGCATTTAAGCAAATGAAACAGCTAATAGCTGAGCTCCCCATGCTAACGGCACCAATAGAAAAGGAAGAGCTTATTGTTTACCTTGCTGTAACAAAAGAGACAGTATGTGCAGTACTGATGACGAAAAGGGAAGCTAAACAGATGCCCATTTACTTTGTTAGTAGGGCATTAAGAGTCCTGGAACTAAACTACACATCAATGGAGAAGCTGGTGATGGCCTTAGTACATGCTAGTAAGCGTCTAAAAAGGTACTTTCAGGTACATCCAATAATAGTAATCACGGACCAACCTATACAGCAGATACTATGAAGACCGGAAGTAGCAGGAAGGTTACAGAAGTGGAGTATTGAATTAGGAGAATATGCAATACATTACAGGTCTAGAATATCAGTTAAAGGACAGATATTAGCAGAATTCATAGTCGAAAGACCAGAAGAGGACTCTTCGGATACTTCGATGGAAGAGGAAGAGGAACTCCCCAAACCATGGATTTTGTTCACGGATGAATCATCCTGCACGGATGGTTCCAGAGCAGGACTAATACTCACAAATCCAGAAAGGATGGATTTCACTTACGTCTTAAGGTTCAGGTTTGACGCGATAAACAACGAAGCATAATATGAAGCTTTGATTGCTGGACTTAGGATAGCGAAACAAATGGGTGTGAAAAACCTTCAAGCAAATGTGGATTCATGCTTAGTGGCCAGTTAAGTGAACGGAACGTATGTCGCAAAGGAGGCTGACATGATCTGATACCTAGAAAAAGTAAAAGTACTTAAAGGCAGCTTCAAGGCATTCATAATTAAACAAATCCCTAGAAGTGAAAACAAAAGAGCTGATGCTCTAAGCAAAATAGCTTCCAAAAGCTTTGCACACCTAAGTAAGCAAGTATTGGTTGAAGAATTAAAGGAAAAGTCCATCAGTGAAGTAAAAGTATTAACGGTAGTAGAAGAAGAGGGAGACACATGGATGACTCCTATCTTCAAGTACCTTGCGGAGGAAACTCTACCAGCGGATATGAAGAAAGCAAAGGCAATAAAACGCAAGTCATTGCGGTTTTCCGTTATTAGTGGGATCCTCTACAAGAAATCTTTTCTCAGCCCATGGCTAAGGTGTGTAGGGCCACTTCAAGCCAACTATGTGTTAAGAGAGATACATGAAGGGTCTTGTAGCATGCATGCAGGCACATGATATCCGTCTTGGGAACAAGCCATGCGACCCGTTATTATGACTACCATGCACAAGAGGCCGCAAGAATGTTGCTAAGAAGTCTTGTCAAGATCTGTCAATCCTAAACCCCGTTCAAGGAATCCGCAGCAGAAGCTAACCCCAATTACATCTCTATGGCCATTCTACAAATGGGGAATTGACATATCCGGACCTTTTCCGGAAGGCCCAGGGAAAGTCAAATTCTTAATAGTAGCCATGGACTACTTCATAAAATAGATCGAAGCAAAATCAGTTGCGACCATTACTGGCAACCAGATCAAAAAATTCGTATGGGACAACATTGTTTGCAGGTTCGGACTCCCCGGAGAGATTATTTCAGACAATGGAAAACAGTTTCGAGATGATCCATTTAAAGGTTGGTGTGAAAAATTATGTATTCATCAACATTTTGCCTCTGTTAAACATTCGCAGACAAATGGACTCGTAGAAAGAGCAAACCGCGGCTTAGGAGAAGGAATAAAGGCAAGGTTGGAGGAAAGAAGCAAGAACTGGATGGAAGAACTCCCTCATGTTCTATGGGCACACCACACAATGATAAAGTCTAGCAACGGAGACACTTCATTCTCATTAACATATGGAACGGAGGCAGTCATATCGGCAGAAATAGGTATGCCTACACTCAAAACAGCAGAAGTAGATCTGGTGCAGAACAATGAAGTTCTGGAAATCAATCTTGATCTCTTGGAAGAAAGGAGGGAGGAAGCAGCAATACGAGAAGCTAAGATTAAAGCAAAAATAGAAAAATACTATAACGCAAAGGTCCAAAATACAAGTTTCAAACCAGGAGATCTTGTATACCGCAACAATGATGCAAGCCGAGCAGGAGACACAGGGAAGCTAGGCCCCAAATAGGAAGGACCATATGAGGTCATGGAAGCACTCGAAAAGGGAGCATACAAGTTAAAAGATCGTGACAAAAAATAGCTTCCGCGGACTTAGAATGTCAACAACCTCAAGAAATGTTATATCCATGCAATGTAAGCAAACTCACCCATGCGGACTCCGCAGTGGGGATAATGCACTTCAGTTTACTCTATTGTAATGTCTTTTAAAATTTTAATAAAAAGTGAAGCCTAGCTACCTTCATAAATTTTAATCTTTTTTCTATTCTTTACTTTGCAAAATAATTCTTTATGTGACTAAGACGCGCACGCAAAAGGGCATGACCCAATCAATGTTATTCCGCATAACAAAAGGATGAGTAACCTTAAAATTCACTCAAGTATACGTAAGAGGTATTGCAAGCCCAGTATAACCCAAAAATATTCAAATAAAGACTATCAAAGTAAACATACCATAACGATGAAATAATAGCAAAGTCATAATCGAGCATTAAAGACATCCAAATTGTACAAGTACATTTGACCGCATTCAAAAAGGTCATAAATGACCGTGGTACCTAGCAGATATAAACTGTTAGAAATATCGTATACATACAAAAAGCTGTAACAAAAA